>VYZW01002488.1:38052-65528 GCA_013401315.1 Balaeniceps rex | reverse complement strand
CAGACAAAAGCACAGTGCGATAACTGTGAACTGACTAAGTCAGAGGGCCATATGGAGTATAGTATTAGTTAAGTCACTCATTCAGACCCCATCAGACCCTCTGTTTTAGTAGCTGCTATTTATTTTCTTCACGTTATCTCATGTTTTGCAGCAGTCCGGTTGCTATGAGTAAGAGTATCATCACAAGATATAAATATCTTCTTTTCATTTTTTTAATGTTATAAATTTAACAAGAGAAAAAGACTTTCTTATCTGTAAAAATTATTTTCTTGGCAAGCACAATTGGTTGCTAAAATGTATGCAGAATAAATCTTCTCTGTTTGATTATTCACTCTGAAAGAAACTTGGATGGTGATTCCAAGCTTTACAGATCAATATAATCGCCACATCTCAGTCAGTTACAGGGGATGATTGCTAGAATAGTCGCATGTTTTTTTTTAATTTGCTGGGGATTTATTCCTCCTTATTTTGGGGGGGATACAATTATTTTTAAAATCATTGGTGCCTTAATCTTCAGCATCTTCACCATTGCAATATCTCTCAGTCTGACAAAGTGAGAAAGACCTTAGACCGTGAGGAGTTTGGAAGAAAAAAAATGAAGATAAAAGTACCATATTCATTCACTCCACTTTACTACTCTTTCTGCCAGTTTAAGAAAATTTGAGTCTTACTTTAAAGCTTGTGTTAGAAGTGGTGACAAAAATAACCCTCTGTAATGTATCTATTTGTGTAAGTAGATGGCTGATATTGCAGTAACTCTTGGTCATCCCATCCTATTCTGTTTGTGATTCCTGTTTTGACTGTCATACTCTCCAGCAAACATGCACAGAAGAAGAAAATAGTAAAAAGATAATAATGTTTTTCTTCCTCTTTTTTTAACTGCATCTGATTTAAGCTAGAGGAATGAGAGAGCCTGTTTTCTTCCACTTCACTCTTTCTTCTTTGGTTTTTATTTCTTTGAAAAGGTTGCTGTGACTGGCTTGTAAATAAGTGCTGATGACATTACCGTGGGCACCACAAGAGAGACAGACTGACGTGGTTCTCATGTTTTTCCAGATGAGGATAGGCATTCACTCAGGATCAGTGCTGGCCGGCGTCGTTGGTGTAAGAATGCCACGTTATTGTCTCTTTGGGAACAACGTCACCCTTGCAAGCAAGTTCGAATCAGGAAGTCACCCACGCCGCATCAATGTCAGTCCAACCACATACCAGTAAGTCCTCTTAGCCTATTCATACTGTTTTTATTTCAACCTGTTTTGAGCTTGATCTTGTAACATGCTCAGTCCTCAACACATGGACTTCAATGGAAAATCAGCAGGGCACCAGGACAACTGGAAAGAAGTGTTGCATGGGGCTGTCACTCTTTCATTTGCCATCAGAATGTGCAAAGAAGTCAGGCAGTGGAGTCAAGGAAGCAGAACAGGAGGGCCAACCATTCCTGCCTAAAATAATGTGTAACAGAAGAAGTGGGAGATGTCTCCCATAGCACCGTAATTTTATGCACTATTACAGCTTTAGGCTAAGGATTTGGGTTCCACCTGCTAGACACAGTTCATGGAGAGAAGCACATTTCCATTGGCTTAGAAGAAAGTCTTTAATTTTGCCAGCAAGACCAAGTTTTCAAAGAGTTTTTATGCTTTCTTGAAGACAAAATTTGTTAGGTAGTTCTGTAAAGAGACACTTGATAGAAGCATTTTCTTAATGTAAGAAAAAAGATTGAAAATGACAAAGCATTATCCATAGCTCTTTGAAGAAATTATGCAAATAGAGAGAAGGCTTGATTAAATCTGGTTAGGAGGAACAGCTCCTAAATAAAAAAGGTGTTCCTTATTGTTCAAATTTGACAGGTTGACTATTAGAATTTCTGCTGCTTGGATTACTACTGATGTACTCACATTTTTGGCAAGAGATCTCAATCTTACTCTTTTTCCGACATTCTGTATCTGAAGTAATTTTCTGAAGTACAGTTTTGCTCAGGTTTTGGGACTGTTTCTCTGTAGTAAATTTGCATGCAATTGCTCAAACAGTACTGCTTTCCTGTCTTTTTTTTTTCTTATACAGAACTGTGAATCTCAATAATTATTTTTCCCCAAACCTATCTGTGTAAATTAAAGTTTTAAATGGAATTTCTTCATCCAAGAATTGAAGTGTCTGATATGCTAAAATATAAATCAGTCAGAAGTTAAAGTTTAAAAGTAATTAAAACTAGTGAATAAAATGACATTCATCTGAAGAGCCCATTCACTCGAGGTCAGATTTATAGAATGGAGCAAGTGTAGCTAATTGAGCAAGAGGCATAAAAACTGAATAGACTTTTGATCATAAAGTGCACAGAAGCAGGTTCATACAGTTGTCTGGTAACATGCAAGAGAAACACAGACCCAACCTACTATCGGGTATAGAATATCTGTTCATTTAAATAAAAAGAAATTCAGTAAATACGTAGGAAATTGCTGTTTGGAACTTGATGTTACTCAGAAAGAAATTGTCTTTGGGATCTTTCAGGTACAATATTCTAGTGGCTTTGGTTCCTGGTCTTCCACTATGGGATAGGAGAAACCCTCTAAGACATTTTTTGAAAAGTGAACACAAGTTTGTTCACCAATTTTGTTCCAGTTTTGAAAACTTATGCAGTAGCAGGGCCTTTGGTGTTAATTTTACACAAATGGAGGTAAGTGATTCTGGCAAAATGCAACCAAGGCCCTGTGACAGGGACCTGAACTTGTCTTGTACAGGAACAGTTCTCATAAAGGGATGTTCTCCAAACTGAGAAGGTCTTCAAGATATTCTGAAAGTGCAGTCCATACTTTTTCAGAAGAGAGATCTCTGTGCCTCATAAATGTGGTTCAGGGGTGTGATTCCACTCAGGGCTATGGTGTTGCTCAAGTTTGTGTCCCTGAGAGCAGAAATTGGGAGCTAGACAGTTTCATACTATTTTAAGAAAAATACAGTTGGAAATATAAGTAGTGAGTATTTGTGGGGCCAGTGATGCACAAAACTTTTCTTGGCATGCTGAAGCCAGAGTCACTTTCAGTGTGCCAGTGCCAGTTCTGTTGGTTTTGGTTATTAGAGTGATGTGGCACCTTTTCTGTGAGACAACAGATTTGTGGTCATTGTTGAGCAACCTGATCTAGTTGAAGATGTCCCTGCTCATTGGACTAGATGACCTTTAAAGGTCCCTTCCAACCCTAACCATTCTATGATTCTATGATTGTATGTTTTCTTTTCATCACATTGCTGGTAAAAAGTCTGTTCTGAAAGCCAGTTTGAGGGCTTGTATATGGAATTTGCTAGAAATCTGTGCTTTTATGCTGCCCTTTATCTGACTTCAAGTATATTGTAGCACAGAGAAGATGGCTTCTGTTTGTCTGTGTCTCACCTCTACCTGGCTGCCATTGGTCACACTGTACTGTAACAAGTCAAATGTGGGTAACCTGGGTTTGGAGAGCATTCTTACTAAGAGCTAGCTAGCATAATGCAAGTCAGATTTTCTCATCCTGTATATCTTCCAGGTTTTATCAAAAAGGGGGCTACAATTTTTTTCACTTCCTTTTAATCCTAGAAATCCAGTAGGAATAGGACCATTTGTTCGAGGATGGCCAAACTCACCTTATATGATCATCACGTTGGGGCTTATCTTCCAGAAAGTTACAAACTTAGACTGTTGCTTTCAAAAAGGGAAGACAGTAGAAAAGCAACTGACGATGCAGTAATGCTATAACATAAAATTGCAAAACAAACCACAACAAAATACAGAATTATTGGTATTTATTATCTGCATTATCGTACTATGTAAAAGATCTGCTGCTATGTGCTGAACAAATTCAGTGCTCGATCCAGAGAATTTCAAGTGCAAGTTACAGGCTAGACACACGGTTACAGGTAAAAGAAGTAGAAATGGCAAGAAAATATGTTTGAATGAGAAGCAGTTATAATAGAAGATGAATGGCTAAAAGTAATGATGAAAAGGCTAGGAACTAGTTTATTTTACATACTTCAGAAATTATATGAGAAAATAAAGTGAATGTGCATGGGGCCACTTAGAAAGGCTATTTCAAATCATACCATATCAGACAGAGAAGAAGTCAAGAAATGACACTGCTGACACAGTGGCCAGGAGAGACTGCAATTACAAAATACTCTATAGGGCAGAATTATTCAGAGCTTCTGAAGGTGATCTAGGAGGTTTGAACATAATATACTGGTACTATCCAAATAAACAAATAGTGATCTGATGCATCTGTATATAACTTTTCTTAAATATAATTTGCATGAGTATGTAATTTGCTGTGTACAAATAAAGTGATTCATCACAAATTGAAATGTATTTATAATTGACCTTTTATTCCATCAAATGCTTCTATTTGATCATACTGTGCTGCTGTGTACTTAGTTAATATTTTTATTATCTAAAAAGCAACATTTTCCAAAGTAGATAATTCTCCAATAAGTATGAAAATAACAGAATTTTTGATTAATTAAACTACTGGCATTTTTATCATTACGTGTTTGTGTTTACCATGCCCCCTGATGAAAATTCTGATACAAGTTTTGTGATACAAAGCATGCAGATACTGGAAACATGTCTAATACTTACCAGCTTTCATTTTACAGTACAGATTATGTGTTAGAAAGCGTCATCAGCATTCCAGTTATAATCACACTTCAGAATACCTAATACTGGTTTCAGATGCTTCCCTGTGAGCCCATAATCTGCCTATGTAAGAATCAGAGTCTAAAATTATAAATATAAGATGTGGTGTTGCCTAGCAGCAGCAATGAACATGGGGCAGTCTTGCTCCAGTTACACCTGCCTGGGCAGAGCTCTGCAGTGTGAAACAGCACCTTTTACAAAGGTTTGGGATAAGAGCTCACTTCTGTTCAAAATGTCTTAGAATCATAGAACCATAGAATGGTTTGGGTTGGAAGAGACCTTAAAGATCATCTAGTTCTAACCCCCCTGCCATGGGCAGGGACACCTTGCACTAGACCAGGTTGCTCAAAGCCCCATCCAACCTGGCCTTGAACACTTCCAGGGATGGGGGATCGACAGCTTCTCTAGGCAACCTGTTCCAGTGCCTCACCACCCTGATAGTGAAGAATTTCTGCCTTATATCTAATCTAAATCTACCCTTTTACAGTTTAAAGGCGTTACCCCTTGTCCTATCACTACATGCCCTTGTAAAAAGTCCCTCTCCAGCTTTCTTGTAGGCCCCCTTCGAGTACTGGAAGGCTGCTATGAGGTCTCCCTGGAGCCTTCCCTTCTCCACGCTGAACAACTCCAACTCTCTCAGCCTGTCTTCATAGGAGAGGTGCTCCAGCCCTCTGATCATCTTCGTGGCCCTCCTCTGGACTCGCTCAAACAGGTCCACGTCCTTCTTATGTTGGGGGCCTCAGAGCTGAATGCAGTACTCCAGATGGGGTCTCACAAGAGTGCAGGAGAGGGGCAGAATCACCTCCCTCGACCTACTGGTCATGCTTCTTTTGATGCAATACAGGGTACGGTTGGCTTTCTGGGCTGCAAGCGCACATTGCCGGCTCATGTTGAGCTTCTCATAAACTGACACCCCCAAGTCCTTCTCCTCAGGGCTGCCCTCAATCCATTCTCCACCGAGCCTGTATTTGTGCTTGGGATTGCTCCGACCCAGGAGCAGGACCTTGCACTTGGCCTTGTTGAACTTCATGATGTTCGTGTGGGCCCACCTCTCAAGCCTGTCAAGGACCCTCTGGATGGCATCCCTTCCCTCTAGCATGTTGACTGCACCACACAGGTCAGTGTCATTGGCAGACTTGCTGAGGGTGCATTCAATCCCACTGTCCATGTCACTGACAAAGATGTTAAACAGCACCAGTCCCAATACCGACCCCTGAGGAACGCCACTCATCACTGGTCTCCACTTGGACATCAAGCCATTGACCGCAACAATTTTAGTGCAACCACCCAGCCAATTCCTTATCCACTGAATGGTCCGTCCAACAAACCCATGTCTCTCCAATTTAGAGACAAGGATGTCATGTGGGACAGTGTCAAATGCTTTGCACAAGTCCAGGTAGATGACATCAGTTGCTCTTCTGTTATCCACCAACACTGTAACCCCATTGTAGAAAGCCACCAAATTTGTCAGGCACAATTTGCCCTTAGAGAAGCCACGTTGGCTGTCACCAATCACCTCCTTATTTTCCATGTACCTTAGCATATTTTCCAGGATGATCTGCTCCAGGATCTTGCCAGGCAAAATCATGTTCTCTTGATTCAGGCAGGTCTTTTGACTGAAGGATTACAAAGCTTCATTTCATTTGCTTTGAATCACTGAGCATTGTAAAATGAAAGCACTGGAACAGCACTGGTAAAACTTCCAGTGAAACATGTGGAAACTGGAGGGGAACTAGACCATTCCAGGCTGGTCCATGTTTAAACATGTGGCCAAGAAGGAATAGGAGAAGATTAACATATTCTCATTTGTTTAGTAAACTGGCAAATCCAGCTCAAGGTTTATTTAATTCATCTACATTATCCTGAATTGAATAAAATCACCCTAATTTCCATACTCAGGAAGGAAGCACAATGAGATTTATGAGACTCTTCTTCAGCACAGAAGAGAGATTAAATATTTTTTAATTCTTTGTTTCAGCCTTGAATAATAATGTTTATCAGATATTAATATAATATACCTACATTCGTCCTGTTTCTCTAATAGTGTTACAATGTAATGCCTTGGGATCTCTGAGCAGTTATCAAAAGCAGGTAGACATAATTGTTATTTGTCAAGTAACTGTATTTAAAAATGAATTCTCTTTCTCCTGTTCTTTCCACCTCTGTTCTTTTCCAGCACGTATTTCTCTTATGGAGAAGGAGCTTTTGGCATCAAGTGTTGGGTACAAATACTTTCCATTATCACATGCTGGGCAATATATCTGGGACCTGAGCTTAGGCAAAGATGAACAGCCTGTATTCCACATCCTTACCTGATTTAGGAGAGAAAGCAACCAAGCATACCTGCTTACTGAGCTGGGTGAGGTCACTGCTGGTTCACCTGCCTAAATTGCCCCATAGCCTTTAAAATTGATTAAAACCTGCAGAATTTGAATAGGGTTTTAACAGTTATCTCACAGAATATTGTATGGAAGAAGTTTTATTTTTAGGTAATTAAGAAGGATGTATATACATCTCTCTCTATTGGGATTTTAAATTAAAACTATGCATTTCTACAAGCTCCTTATAGATTTTTATTTTTATCAAATTCTTTTTCCTACAGATTATATCTCTCTATATTATTTTTCCTACAGGTTGTATCTACATCTACATCTACATCTACATCTACATCTATATTTTTCTGCCTCATATGGACAAACAAATGGATCTGCTCTCCAAGAGCCTTTTCAGATTATTTTAAATTTTATTTCTGAGCATCCTTTAAAAAATATTTCTTTTTTATATTGGTCAATTCACCATGTATGCTTTCATGAGACATATTGGTGGACAGGCAATTTAGTTATGGACAGAAGGGGAACACAGCTTATACATCGACACAAAAAATTATTGTTAGTCTAATTAAAGTATTAAAGTCTAGTCAAAATGCACTGGTTTATTCTTGTTTTTCTGGTGTCATCTGCCTCCATGAGGCTGCACCCCTGTAGTCACTGTGATTTGTGATCCTCGGGCCTCTGGTGTCCACCCGTGCTTGTGCTTTGTGACAGTACATTTTTATTCAAGGTTCATAGGTAGTTCACTCTACACAGAATAACTCTGTGTTAGATCACTGTCGATTAGTTAACAGTATATGTTACACCACAGTTCCACACAGCTAAACTAAAGCTAAAACGTATTTAGGCAGTAGTCATTTGACTGCTAGGCAACTGCTAAAACTACAAAAAGCTCAAGTCTAGACAAACCCAGACAAGTCCTGAGGCCATCACTGTTAGATCAATGCAAAGCCTGGGGCCTTTTACTGGTGATGGTGCAATCCTGTTCACTGAGCCTAATTCTCTAATGTCCCAAACAGAGAGCAGAGACCCAGTATCCTTTCTGCTTAGGTGGGTGAGTAATAAAAGTATTAAAGGTCAGTGATAGACACTCACTATGCTGAGCTGCATGTGATATACAATATATTGCATTAAAAAATCATGGCTGGTCCTTTCATAATCTTATATGTCTGTATGAAGGCAAAACACCAATACACGAACTTCCACGGTTTAAAAAATAATAAAGTACAATGTGAAATGAATCAGATCCAGACATAGCCACTAAAATTTAGGACCAAGTGCACTGATTTTTGGAATTACAATAGCAAATTCAAATCTTTATACAGTGTATTTTATGAGCAGCCTACCAATATTTCTAATGAGTGCCATAATAATTTATCATCTGAATTCATATGGGAACAAATGAGCTAGCGTATGTTACCAAACCAGATACACAGCTGGTGAAGTGACCAACACTTATTGGCACAGAGGAAGGGCTCAGCAATCCAGCAGGAGACAGTCTTCTGATAACCTGTTTGGGAAGCCATTAATTAAATTTTCCTAATTGTACCAATTAATAGGTGGATGTGAACAAGGTTAACTACAGTTTTTGCAGTTCTTTAAGAGTTAGGGCAGAAAGAAACTTGTCTTTTGTTGATAGCTATCCCTGTGAAAGGTAACATTTATGGAAGATTGACCTAGCCACTTTGCTTTTCTTGGTGCATACTATATTTAGGAAGGCAGTGCATATTCTCATTTACTGTGGTGCATTGTATTTCTTTTAGAAATATTGTTCAAATTTTGGTCTATACAAAACAATTTTCCTAAAAGAAGTTTACATTGAAGTTCAGTTCTGAGTGGGTGCTTTTTTTAACTCTGATTCAGCAAATTGCCAAATCCTATCATAACATGACTTTTATTTAGGGTATGTGGAAATTCATTATACAGAGGTTAAAATGTATGTATATGTAAAACCAAAGCTGAATAAATATTTAATAAATATAAATATTACCTTACTTGAATATTACATTTCTGTTACATAGTTTATTGAAGCAGGAAATACTATAATTACTTTCATATCTAATTAGATATGAACATGTGTTTGAAGGTTATTATATAATATGTATTTTATATACATACATATATCAGTTTATGGCACTTATCTCAGGAACGGTGATGTAAAGTATATCCACTGTACATTTTGTGGAGGGCCTGAGGAAGACAGAGGAGAGCAAACTGTGCAGGCAGGTGGAGATGCTGTGCTTTGTTCTGGGGAGGGTGGTACTCCTGAACTGCTCCTGTGGTCAGGGGACAGCAAGTGGCAAGCTTGGCAAGCAAGGGGAGGAGCCTGGCCGAGGAGAGGTTGCATCACCATCCGGATCCCTTGCTGGCTCCTTACTATCTATTAACTCTGGAAGGATTTGTCCTGACTGCATGGCCTGAAGGTGGCTTTTAAGACAAGCCTGATGTAAAGGGCGAGAGAAAAGACAGGCCCCTGAGCACTACAAACTATGCAGTGTGCTGGGCTCCTGCAGTTGAACAAACCTGCTGGCATTTGCTGGGATTTGCAAAGTTTGCTGGGATGTGGCAACCTGTGCTAACCATGTCCAGCAAGCACTAGTCACAGCAGTGGGGAGGAGTTTTCAAAGGTTTCCAGACGCTGTACAGGCAATGTGTCCTCTGAAGCCCTCATGCTGCAACTCAAAGTATTAGAGCATGCTGAAGCTAGGTGAGTGCTTCCTCAGCACTGCTGTTTCTCAAAGCAGCTAGAGTTGCGTTAGCACATGTGGTAGTCATTTATTCCTTTAGCTGTGGAAATACAGTTCTCAAGGAGGATTGTCTTTTCTATTTCCGAAGGAGTTGCTCTTTTGTATTTCCAAAGGAGTTGCTACTCCAGGCTGCTAAGTGGCTGCTCATCTCACCATCTTATTCGTCCCTTTGGACAGATCCTTCAGTTTGTGACTGTGTCTTTTTGGGGAAGCAACGGAGCAGGTTAGCCCCCTTTTCACAAAAAAAATCATAAAATATCTGCAGCCATCCTTCCTGCTGAGCCTGAGGGCAAGCAGAGGTACTTTTTTTGTATGAGTATTAATTAATCTTCACAGCGTCCAGTGATAAGTACAAAGGTCTGACATCTCTGAGAGATGGAGACATAAAGAGATGAAATTGCTTTCCAATGGGCATGGAGAGAGTAAGAATCATTGTGGAAAGCATGCACTCAGGGCCTTGCAACAAATAATTCTGTAGTAACAAATCTTTGTTAGTTCATTTTCTGAATATAGGAACTCACTAGTGAAGATATGACTGTTTCTTGCCAAAATAGTTTGAAATATAATTACCCTATCATTTCATCTATGCAAAAAAGAGCTACAGCTTTTAAAAGCTTCTTCAAGGTTCCCACTAAGTATGATCCGAATTTTCATTTGCACACAGACCTCCTGACCTTGAAATGCTTCTTGTTTCCACTAGGAAATAACCACATTTTCTGTTTCCATACTGATACCCTTTTTTTTTTTTTTTAAATGAAGAAAATGAAGATGAAAAAATACATGGGATAATTCTCAGATACCATTTTTTTTGTCTGAAAACAACAGCATTTCCATCAGGGAAGGGACAGAAGAAGAATTTAAACAGTTCTGGAAGATTTCAGGTTAGGAAGGGAAGCTGCCGAAGTTAATCAACTACAAATCAGTGTTTAAGAAATTCTTCCTCCCCTGAAACATCAACAAAGAAGACAGGCTGAAGGCAGACCTAGTTCCAGGCAATTTATAGGAATGCTTGAGTAGCCTGACCCTCACAATTTGAGCACTGAATTGTAAATTGTATATCCAACCACTTGAGTGGAACCCAGAATTTTGAACCTGTGAATAACCTACTATAAAAATACCCTTTGCAATAGCGCTCTTAAGGGAAATACACAGAAGTGATGCAGGAAATACAGCTGAGATAAATGCTTTGGAATATTTTCAGACTACTTGTTACATGCATATTCCTGAACTGCGGAGGTTGTGTAACTTCAGCTTAAGCTCTATGACTATGGGACAATCTGGGGACATTTTATGTAGAGTTTAAGCTGCCATATAATTTCTTGAAGGTGAAGGATAGATTGTGCTCTCAGTATAGATTGTGCTCTCAAACTTTCAGAACAGGCAATCTGACTTGGTCACAACAAAATGCTCTGAGAATGGTCCACAAGGTGAGACAAACTGGGTGCCACCACCAGGAAACCTTCCAGACCAGAAGGTTTTACACTGGCTCTTTCCATGAGCCAGAGGGGAAATGCAAAAACTGATTGCGTGGCTTGGCCTTGCCCTCGCTGAGGATCTGCACTATTCATTTTGCTGCTTGGCAGAAGTATCTTTTGGGGTTCTTTGTACCCATGAAAAGGAAGACAAAAAACTTAGAAAGGGCTGTAGATCTGGGCCATGGCCATCGACTGCCACTGTTTTCTTTTTAACATCACGAATGGCCTAAATATAGGAGAGAAGATTCCTGCAGAAAAATGTCCTCACTGATAAACACTGAGGATTAGCAGATAACTTATTTTTTTAGTGTATACACAAAGCTGTAAGAAATCAGAGGCATTTTCTGAACCACGATCTCATTCTCAGCCTGGGAAACCAAGTGTCAGGACCAATATATTTAAGGAATCTGAAGAACCTGTTCTTTAGGAGAACGCTAACAAGACGCCATTTTTGTCCGGATTAAAGTCTTTCTAATAGTATTATTACAAGAGCCAGCAATTGTATAAACTAAAGTAGGGTAGAATATGATCATAAGTAGCTTCCATTAGAATTTGGTAAAGAAGGCTTCCTGCCATGCGTGCTTGGGAGCTGAAATGTTATCCCAATAAAGGTCAGCTAGCCGATTTCTGAGGGTGAGAGGCTGTGCACCTAATATAGGGATGTGGAGCCTATCACAAGCCACAGTAGTGGAGGAATTTCCAAAGGACTAATTGGTTAGTCACCCATCACTCCTGGCACCTTTGATACTCTCCGAGCATTTCACTGCAACCAAGTTACAATTCACAAAACAGGTGAAAACAAGGCCTTTAATTAATAACTTGCACTTTTGTTCTATGAGGAAAATAGTGCACAATAGCAGCTAAACTCAGTGCCAGCCCTGAACTGAATCAAAGAGTATACGTATATATTTTACAGTTTCAGACTTGTATAACTGTCATTACAATTAGATAATGTTAGGCTCTGAGAAGGAAGCCATTGATTTTTAGCAAGGCCAGATGCTCCATAGTGAATAGTCATTTTGGGGAAGAATGACTGCAGTGAAAGCTTACAGATTTAGCTCAGAAAGTTCTAAGAGTTCAGCCGTTTCTTGCAAAAATCTAGTTTGGGAAGCAGCAAAGAGTTACTTCAGTGTATTAAGCCTGTAGTTTTAAAACACAAAATATTTACCTCAAGCATTGCAGAGATGTAGAGAGACAAGCTTCTCTGTAGAGGCCTCTGCAAACTCTCGTGCAATTTAGAAAAGATTACAGTATTTTGATCATAAAATTGACAGTCTGGAAAAGTAGATTATGACATTCAAACCGCATGCTAAACAAAGACCACCACAGAAGTTCAAAGGAAAAAACATTGTTGGATTTATAACCAACTGATTATTTAAAAGCTGGGAAGAAAATGCCTTTATATTTCAATGGGCTCACACAGATTGTCTCAGCCAAAACCCACGAAAAATACTCAGTAAAGGAAGTGCCATTACATGTGCTGAGAATCCTGGAAAATTCCCCTGGCAACAGGATTCGTTCACTCATTTACTTCCCAGAAATCAGCTTTAGAGACATTAAATAAACAACCTATTACAAAATCCACTGAAGCTAATAAAGTTTTTCCCACTGATGTTTTTGAGCTTCAAATAAGACTGATTGAGAGAAAGAATAAATATCTTGGGAGGAGAAAAGATGAAGACTACTTTCATATATCCAACTGTGCTCAGAATTTACCATTACCTCAAAACTGCTCTTTTCAACGCTACAAGGGACTGAGTACCCCTAGCTTAATTTACTGGAAACAAAAAGAAAATGTGTGGAGTTATTTTCTTTGTTTTACAAGTCAAACTAGTTTCAGGGAAGATACTTGATAAAGAGGCCCTAAACTTTCAGATGTAGACAGACAGAGATTTCTCCACTATGGAGGAAGATGACAAATGGCAAAAGGCAGTATAGTCAGCTCTGTGATGTCGTATCACTTGTGTGGGAGTGCCTGGAGGATGGCTTTATGGCTCCCATGAACCTGTATCCCTTTTTGACCCCAACCAGGTGGCCCAGATTAAACCCACGGGTACTTTTGATGAATAATGTCAGATGTGATTCTTTTTTTTGTTGAAGCTGGATTTGCTGCTTTTGAACCTAATTTGTGAGATACAATACTATTGAGTATGAGAAAGGTGCAAACTGACCCACCTGTGAGAGGTCCCAAGCACTGTCACCTTCATACCTACTTTCCAGCAGGAGATTTTGTGGTAGCTGTTGCTCTGAAATGTTCATTTCTGCACAACTGGCCAGATGGGAGTGTTTTGAGTGAGCCAAATGATATGTAAAGGATAATGATCATTATGAATTTGGTTCCCTTTCAGGTACATGGCTTTCTGAATGCTGACACCGATTTTCAGAGAATGTTTATTTGGGCCATGTCCTCAGCTAATATCAGTCAATGGAGCTCCCTGAAGCTGATGATGCTAAGTTAATATATATCAGCTAAGGATCCTGGCATAGGATTTTTTTTAGATGTTACATAATACTTTTAACTCATTTTTTATTTGGGACCACATAAGATCAATCTCTTCCAAAGAGATGTTTCTGGGCTGTGTTTTACAGTTTTTTATATGCCTCTGCTTTGTTTTTTTCCTAGGCTTTTGAAAAAGGAAGAAAATTTTATTTTTATCCCTCGTTCCCGTGAAGAGCTTCCAGAAAACTTTCCAAAGGAAATTCCTGGGATCTGTTACTTCCTCGAGGTCAGAAGTGGTCAGAAGCCACCAAAACCCTCCGTCACATCTGCCAGAGTGAGAAAGGTTTCTTACAACATTGGCACCATGTTCCTCCGGGAGACTAGCCTATGAGGCCTGCTGCAGATCAAAGACTCGGCAAAAAAGCACAAGCCCAGAACTGGGTCATGACAGGGGAGTTGGAGGTTCTTTCTATTTCACTGCCTTGTTCTGAACAAGCAGTAAAAGCTCCATGTAATGTCAGGCAATAATCATTTTAAAAGGTGAGTGACTGCTGTCAGTAAACAACATGGAGATAGGGAAAAAAAAATTAAACAACGTACTTCCACTTCCAGAGGAATTTCTTTCATAAACTTCAGTCTGGCCCCTCTATGACAAACAAAAAAACCCCCAACTCTCAAATTAGAGGTTGGTTTTGTTTTGTGCAGAAAGGATGATGGTTCTCTGTAGATTTGCACCAGCTAAGCAGAATTGGGAGTCAGTTCTGATTATGCATTCCTACATTTAATGTGTTCTTCAGTAAGGTAATGATGTTTTTTAACTTTATGAACAAACATTTCATACATATACTGTAGACCTGTTGTAACCTTCCTGGCAGGAGGAATTATAATTCAATACAAATATTGTAGGAATTTTACCTATTTTTATACATATTTCACTTTCTGGATAATTACATTCCACATCCTGTAGGCTGAGTGAGCTTAGATAGCTTTTCAGAAGCTACTGTATGTTTCATACATTCTACCTATCAAACCTTATTGTTATACAAGTGGGAAGATGTCATTTTTTGACTTTTTTGGCAACAAAAATGTCAATATTTTACAGTAAAAAACACTTGGGTAAATCTCTTTACCTGATGTTTATGCTAAAGCTTTAGATGAGCATTGTCTTGCTTATATAAAATAATGTTCAGTATTTGTCCTACAGTGCTGTATGTCCAGTCCTTCCAGGACAGTGCAAACAAAGTGTAGAAGATCAATGTGTTGACAAACAGAAAAGTTCTGTTCGGTGGGGCTTGTTTCCCACTAAATTATCAGCCAAACTGACTTTTGGTAGAAGTCCTGGACTTCTTTTAAAAATTTGATCTTGTGAAAACTTACTTTGAGGAATTCCAGCAGACACCAGAAACTCTCTGGATACTGGTTTTCCACATTTTTTTAATAGGACTTGTGCTCCTACTCCAGTTCAATTATTGAAAATCCTATCTGTTATTAATAATGCTCATCTGGAAATTTCCTCTATTGCTGGATTGGCTGAAAGGTCCCCTGATCTATCTAATGTAGAATAAAAAAAACACTGAAATGGGGAAGGCAATACTTTCCCAGGTTTAATGCAAATGGCAGTTCAAGATTTAGATGAGTCCATGTCAGTTTTTTAAAAAAAGGCCAATTCTTTGCTGTTGAAAATTAATATAGCTTTATTGTCTTCAATGAATCCAACTGGAACAAGATGTGGATCTGTCCCCTAATAGGCACATTTTCAGGCATTGTTTATTTCTCAGGTTTTCCTTTTCAAAAATGACGGCAGTCAGTTTTCCTCTTCAGGTTTACTTCCTTTAGGGTCGTACTGAAGTGGGCCAATGTTGTTCTGCTCTTGCAGATTGTTAGTTAACACGTGGGCAGTGATTCCGAAGTGTCTTAGCTTTACGTGGGCCTGATCAAAGCTCACTGAAATCAAAGACTCAACAACACTAGGAGGCATGAGAAGCTCTGCATTTCTATAATCCAGACCAGAAATTAGAGTTTACTTATGGATTTAGTAGTCATAACTTGAGGCACCTTTTGAAAAGAAGTAAATAACTTTCCCCACATGTCCAAATTATCCAGTTAGATCCCCTTAACCAGTAGCCCGTGTTAGAGTGGGAGCAAGTCAGAGTGGCTCTGCTAGCCTGTGCTGAACATGTTTCAGGCCTCCTGTCCATGTAGCCTTTCTGAATGAGAAAGGACTATCTTGAACCTATACAGACTTCAGCATGTAGAGGACATCTGAACTTATTACACAAGTGTGGGCTTTTTCTTGCCTGAAGAGGTGAGATGCATGGGAATTAGGCCAGAAACTTACTTAAATGGAAATTCCCTCGCTTTCTAGAGGAACACTGATGTTAAGGATTTCTTCCATTATATTAGAGCATCCTTGGGATTGGAGGAGTTAATCATTTGTCTACCTTGATAAACAGCATCTGCAGCTCTACTGCCTATCTGAAAAATGACTTAACAAAAACTGTTTGAGCTTGAGGTTGCAGAATTTCCATCCAAACTACAGATCTGAGATTTTTCTGCATACGGTGACAAGTTTTAGCCTATAGCCATTAGTTTGCACATAGCATGGGATGTAGCGTGCATTTTTTTTCCTGGGAATGCCAGTGAGACATGCAGGAATCATAAATGGAGCAAATTTCATGTTGCACCACCAAAAGAGGAACACCACTTCCTAGCTAATAAAGCTGTGGTTTTGATGTCATTACCTAGTTCCCTAGAGTGATTTTTTTTCAAATAGCTATCAATAGATTGAGATTTCATTCTGACTTCACTGGCAGATCCTCATTGTTCAGTAGGAGCTGATGTCAGGGTACCAATCTCTCTGGCCAAACTGTTTTTCTCTTCTCACCACACGTAGTCCTCTGTGAAGAGAACAAACATAGAGGTTCACACCAAAAGCTTGTAGCTCAATAACCTGTCTCTCACAGTTGCCAATAGGAAATGTCTAGGTTAATTCTGTGGCTGATCTTCATAGATCTATGGAAACATTTTCTTGAGAAATTATGGATAAATGCTAATTCTACTAGCAAATTGGAGAAGAAATCTAAAAAATTTTGTATCACCATCCTCATCCTCTCAAGTGCCTGTTTATTCTATAAGGAAATTTATAATTGCAGAGATCAGTGCAAAAACTGAAAATTGGTGTCAGCATCACCTTGGAGACAATGACAGTGTTTGCAAATAAATCATCTAGCTCCCCAAATTAGAGTAGATTTGCTGTATAAGAATGTATAGTCTCTGCTTTTATAAGCTTGTGTGAAGGTAACATGTCCAGGACTTCAGCACGGATGCTAAGTATTGTGTTATTTGTTTCTGTGTTACGACAAGGGAAGTTAATAAAAAAGTGTGGGTTCTCCAGGGACATTTTTCTATCTCGGTGTGCGAAAAGTGTAAAACAAATTCTCAGCACTCTATTAGGTTGCAAGTTTATTTTGTTGGACACCTTGATGAAGTGAAATGAAATTTATTATCAAGGTTGATGCTGTGAAGTCAATTAGATGGTAGTCAGACTCAACATTTCTTCAACAACACTTCTGTTTAGTGATAGGGAACCTTTCTCATTTGCCTGGCATTGTCTTCATATATAAAAAAGGTTCTCAGAGTTTGTATACCTTGGGATGATGAGGTGGAGAGGTTAGAGGTGCTGAAATGGATGCAGAAATCACGTACTATAGTTGGAATTTTCTTCTAATATTTTCCTTCCTATAAAACAGATGATCTTTTGTTCCTCTGATTAAGAATTTACACGCCTGTGTTTCTTCACATAGCTGCAAGTAGCAACATATGCTGTCTTGAGTTTCTGTACAAAACAAATCCACCCTCTCTGAAGGTAGAGGGAGGAGATCTACTGCATATTGCCTGCACAGGGCAAAGGAAGGATGATGTGAAGACCCTAGCTGGGGTCATAGGTCTCTTTGCTGCAAACTTGTTCTGTGCAGCTTCCCTCTGCTCCAGGCTCAGAGGGACCAGAGACCATGGACTGACGATAGAGGCAGACCCAGTGGCCAATTTCCTGTACAAAAGTCATGAGGCCTACGCAAACAGAGGCAGCAGTCATTCCTCCAGAGCACTTTTTACAGATCTTGTGTCAGATTTTTCCCTCTGCTTGAAGCTCCCCATCACACAGTCTCTTCTGTGATGCAGTGCATAGAGGTCAGGAACTCAGAGTTAGAAGGAAATAGTGATGGAGGTGGTAGAGTGGTGGATAAATTTTACTCTGGTAATATCTCCTATTCAAAGACAAAAGCCACTGCATGGGAGAATTGCTGCTAAGCCAGGACTCTCAAAGTGTGGTTTTCTTGCAGGATCCCACAGAATATTTCTTTTTTATTTCCAAAGAGCCAATAGTCATTAACTGTGGTTGTGGTTTTGGCTTCACTGCTCATTCCCACATGCAGTTTCAGATCTGAGTCTGTTTCAAAAAGTATTTTGGAGCCTGGAAACATGCCTCTGCAAACAGAAAACCAAAGCTTTTAAAACCTTGGAAATCTTCTGTGGGAATTGCCTATTCCGAAGAAGAAATTCTTGCAGTCGAGTCATTAGCAGGTCCTACTGCGGCTCATGTGTATACATATGCCATTTCACAACGCTATCTCCTTTTGTGCTTACGGTGTTCCCTACCAAGCCCAGCAGAGGTATCAGGTGTATAACCACCTTGTCTCTGTTTTCCACTAACATCCCTCTCTCATTTTTTTCTGTATAAAGCAAGCAGTGCAGAACCATGATGTTACATGCATTTAAAAGTATCATAGCACTACACTGAGGCTTAAACTCTGCTAACTGATTTCACATCGTATATTTCTTCCTCTGAATAGATCCTTCTCCCAGATGATTCAAAAATGAAGGAAAAAAAGTACCACCCAAAACTGCTGTGTTGAATTGCAAATGAGTATGAAACCTGCATCAGTTGTTGGGGCAAGTTTAACTGCTGGACAGCTTTCAGATTCTTCAGCTGCCACAAGCTGTCACACTTGCGTGCTTCATGCAAACTGTCCTGCCAAGAGGTCTGTAATCCAACAGCAGCATTGCAAATTTATGGCATTTTCTGGGTTTTCCTCTTCCAGGCTTAGGCCACTACCTCACCTCTGCTGAGTGCTCAGTGCTCACTGAGGAGAGCTAATTCCCTGTCCTAATGCAGCCTCAGAGCTTGTGGCTTCGTTTTTGGGTTCTGGTGATGTTTTGCAAAATTATACATGTGTAATATTTGAAATAGCAACATGCTTAAATTAGCAACAAAACAAGAAGCATAAAAAAGCTTGTCAAACTCAGAAACAGTTGGTTCCCTTCCTTCATGGTAATACATTATTCATAGCACTTTATTGGGATTGAGGGTGCCAGTGACAGTAGAGGCTGTGGATGAATTGAAGATGCTGAGTGTGCAGGAGACTCAACAGGCAGGAGTTGATCAGCTCCTGCTGCTGTTCATAATTCCATCACCTTGCATGCTATTTCCTGCTCTGGGTCAGGCTTCTGCTCTTCAAAAGGCCTCCACTTTCCTTCCTTTAGCACCCTGTATGTGACATAGGTAGTGAGTAATTCCTGTTATTGTTCCTATTAGCATCTGTTGTTGACATGGCTGCTTATATCTAAAGAATAACTAGGATTAAAGGGCTGATCTTACTCTTCTTTGCAGCAAAGACAAAACTGCTACAGTGACACAGCAGGCACTCACATCCTTAGAGAGGGAGAAGACTGCAGTGCAAGTTGTCACTGGTGGATTCGGGAGAAGTCAGTACATTAACAGTCCATGGCATGTTTTTAATTTTTCCAAGCACTAAATTTATCCGTGGAGCTAGGAGTTACTCCTTAACAATGTTATTAATTTGCAATGCCTGAGCAGCCTTACAACAAAAATCTGTAAACTGTTTAGCCTCATACACATGATTGAACTTTTGTGTCTTGGCTATTAATCATGCATGAAAGCAAGCAAAGCAATGAAACTGGGGAACGTAACAATTCAGTCATAGGCGACAGATCATTCACCTCTGCAGGTGCTTACTTGTTCCTGTGGCTTGGAAAGGTTGACCTCCAGTTATCTGTGGTCCAGGTTAGTAACGCACTGTCACTATAGCAACAAAATGGCCTCTGAAAAACAGCATGAGGCATCTCAGTCTGCTTCCCTGTGGGCTGGGGTTCACAGGAGAGGCCAATACCATAAGTGATGCAAAGCGGCAACTTTGCCGGCAGCCTTAACAAAAGGATCAGTGGAGACAGATGTAAAACCGGCTGTTTGCTCCTGGGATTTTAGTTTTCAAAGGCAGAATGAGGCTGAACATGTTTTATTTTGGACAAAAAGAGAAGACACAGGATTTCAGAGAAACAAGTGTCTTCCCTGCTTTATGGCTAGCAGGGAGGCAGCGGAGTGAAAGGGCATCAGGAGGGACACGCTGGCTGCCTCCGCTGCAGCAGCGCTCGCTTCTGCCTTCAACTCTCTGGCCGACTTTGGCTTTAGCATTCCAAGAATGAAGTTTCCTCTGAAGAGTGGGGGACAGGTAAGTGCTTCAGGCACTTGTCCCCTCTGCTCTAGACACAGCATGAGGCTGCCTAAATCCCTGAGTGTGCTTAACTTTCTCGGTGACCACAGAGGGAAAACTTAGACTAGACATCTATTTTTTAAGATGGCCAAGATAAATGAGATTGATCCCACTGAATTAATCTCTTTCCAGCCCAAGTGCTATGTCTCAAATCTTTTAGTCTGTGCCGCTTTTCAGAATTTTGCATTGGCCAAAATAAATTGAATCAAAGTAAGTGGCAGAGATAGATAAGATACAGATAGATAGATAGATAAGCATATTCCAGGATAAATAAAAGTTTGATGCAGTAGCCATGGTGACTGTCAAGAACAGGGGTTATTGCAGTTCTGGAAATCTCTTCCTTCTGATGTCTGAACCCTTTACATATGGTATCAGCACTGCCAATCACAACTCCTGGATGCCATTAGGACTGTGATTTAGAAAAGCTTTTGAGCTTTGAGCTCCTAGCCCAATTATGCGAAACATCTGTGCCATCTTCACCTGAACTGTATGCCAGAATGCCTACATAAACCTTGTTAGTTATCCTGTAGTAAAGATGGTAAAAAAATATATATATTCTAAAAAGCAGAGAGATAGTTGCCAGGTTATCATTAACACATATTTTTTGCGCTTTTGTGAATTTGTAGGCCCAAAATTAACTTTCCGTTAGCAGAAGGTATCACATTGAGCTACTTGTTTTCTAGATAATTATTCCCTAGCAATACTCTCTAATGACTACTCTTCAAGCAATAAGCAAAGCCATGCTAATCTATTCTGTGTAGATTCTTGTACAACACCTATCACGTTAACAAACCACCTTTTAGCAGAACATTAAATGACAGAATAACACCCTGTGATGTATTGTTTGTCCTTCCATCTTCTTCCTCAGGGGAGAAGAGTATGTAGTGGAATCGTGATTTTGTGAGGTGTTGTCTTCTTGATAGTTTTCTAAAAATATATGTTGCTGCTTGCTTAAATAAGGAAGAGCAAAATCAGAACTACAGACCAGGAGAAGAAATGAGTTTTAGTTGTAAACAGAGTATTTTAAAGACTGCCCACTGAGTAAGACTGGTCTCCCATCCTAGAAACAACAGTACCATTAATGTATGCAAGATACATGCAGGAATGATAAATATGCGCGATAAAACAGGCAGGTATGTATAATGGATAATTTCTGCTTTATACACAACAGTAAATACATGCTAAAACTGATTAATACCCAGAGAGGAGGAATGCTGTTTAATCCAAGAGAAAAGAGGCGTGGACATGTATATTTATTTTTAAAGTTTCTATGGCATTTCTGATTTGTTAAAATCATTCTGAAACTGTACACTTAAAGCACAGCTGCCTGGTTCAGGTTATTTGCATTTGCTAACAAGGAGGAGGCAAAATTTTCAAACTCACGTCAGGGACATACTTCTTAATCCCATTTTTTCTGTTTAAACACAACCTCTTTCTAAAGGTTGAACCTAACTGTTGAATGATCCTGAGGTTCTGAATGCCTAAATAAGTTTTGGAAATGTGGGTTATAAATCCGTATAATTTATGTTCCTTTGAAATGTTGTTCATAGTGATGTATGAAAGCAAATTCTAAATATCCAACCAGCAGCAAAGGTGCATTTTCCTAGTGCTAACTTGTGCTGGATGATGAAATGTGGTATTGTTTCTAATCTATGCAGTTTTTTATACCTTTTTTCAAGGTGATGTTCCCAGATGTGTTGCTGTGAGCATATGAATGCTCTGGTCTTCAGTGGGGATGAGGCTTGTTGCCCACCTTTGTAATGTTCTGAGGGATCCTAAGGGAGAAAGCACTGCCCAGACAACTCCATCCAATTTATCCCATCTACTGAGGGAGTGTCAAGCTGAGGCTAAGATTTACTTTCTCATTACATCTCTAAGTCAAGTCCCACGTGCTTGCCAGTGTTTAAATGTGTAAGCATTCCTCTCTGGAAACTTCTCACAGGTCCTGCAAATTGTATAGGTAAGAAGCCAACAAAGAGAAAGCATCTGAAGAAAGTGAATTATGTGTGTAGAAGAAAGCTGCTATGCATAGATGTGCTGCTGATTCTCAGCTTTTGTTATTTGGAAGTTGGATGACCCAGAGAATATTCTGGGTATGATGCAAAGTGCAAGAAAGTGCTGTACATAATGTCATGAACTCTCAAGGTATTAGAATGAGTTTTAGAGTCCATAATCCTTAGAGTTTTAGTGGAATTGCACGAGAAGTGCACTATCTTAGGAGGAGGGAAAGTTGCTTTATATTTTAAATAAGAGTTGAATCTCTAGTTGCAGAGAAAAATTGTGGGGGAAAAAGAAAGTCTGAAAATTCTGAATGCAAAATGCAAAGAAGAATGTCCCTGTACCATTTGACTTTTCTGGAGGTATGACTCAGAATTCCTGTATGAGTTTCGATACTGAATGCAAAACTAGATGTGAAACATTACAAGTGAGGTACTTTGCCAACTGGTAGAAATTTGGAGGTCATAGTAAGAATGCCTTTTAAAAAGTATGTAGGGATATGGTACTTAAATGTTAGCACTTTAAAAAAGTGGAAACTCTTCTGCTTTGTGGGTAAATATTGTTTAGAAATGCCTAAACTGAAAGAAAGCTTGGAAGACAGTTGTATCGTAACAAAAAGATACAAAGTCTATGACATGGTCTACAGTTCACACTATTCCTTCAGAAACAGTCCTATACATGGAGTTTTCAAAAGCACATTCAAACAACAGTTGTTTATGGTTAATTTCAAAGAGAGCAGTATTTCACCAAGCACCTTCTGCAAAAATGCCAAGCAGATCATGTTATGTAAGGCCTAGATTTAACTCAGATGGTTTAGAGTGTATTAAGAGATACATTGCACCCCAATGCGAGGCTTTAAATGCACTTCCTAACATGTGTCAGCATAGTGCCTTTTACTGAAGTCTAAAGAAAACCCAGTCTAGACAAAATTCCCATCCCAATACATGGCATTTATATTGCCTCACTAGAAAATTAGCAGTTCACTAAGTTGCAGCCATTGATGTCTTTGATGCTGCAATATTGGTTATTATTCTTATGTCTCACTCTGCCCAAGTTGCACTGGGACCCATTATGTTCTACAGCACCAAGGAGTTTGGCAATTGCTGTAAGACTGAGTGAAATTCAGCTAACCTAAATTTAGGTATTTAAAAATTATGTCTGGTCTGAGCTAGTCAAGTCAGCTCCCTCTACAGTCAGTGCAGACATCCTGGCATCCCAAAGAATGATTGTTCCTGGTTAAAGTGTTAAGGATGAGATAAATCACTGCCTCTCTCCCCAGTGACTACAGTGTGGAGGTGGAGGACTGGTTCAGATTAGCTGCCATACTGTAGGTGAGATGAATTCCACTGCTGATAAGAATGGGAGGATGTAGTAGGATAGAACAGCAAATATACATGGAGAGAAACACATCAGGGGCAGGGGCCAGGCTGCAACCAGAGATTCAAAGGGTTGTGGTGGTAAAATTATTAATTATTCAGATTTGAGGGTTCTGGCCAAGAGGTTTATCCTAACTTAAGGAACATTCCTTTCAACTAAAAGCTAACAGTCTGTGATTGTTTCCAACTCCCCACTTCCAAGCTAAGATAATACTGGTGCGCCACTCCTATAGGCTCCACCAAGAGCCATCTCTCCATATTGTCATGTTATTTACTGCTTGATTCCTCCTTAGAATAGTGGCAGTTAGGACACTCCTACTTAAGGAGTCCATCCCTCACAGGGGTGGATACTTGGTTTTGTTAACATTGAAATGATCGTTTTTCCTCACCTCTTTCTTTTTTCTGAAACAGTATATAGGTTGGTCTCTGCAATCACTTGGGAAAGAACAGGGGAGCAGAGGGGGAGATGCTGGCCAAATGTTCTCTCACTACAATCACAGTTACTAAAGCTTCTGTCTGACCTGTTCTAAATTGTACTTGTGTTATTACGCACTTGGAGTTCGCAGATTATCCGAAAGGGTCTTGGGTCAGGCTGTGAACCAGAGGCAAGTGGGAAGGACCAGGGCTGCCACTCTGCTATACTGCTCCCGTACTTCTGTCTTCTGTTTGCAGTTGCCATTCTGATCCTTAGATATCTGTGGCGATTTCCACCACAGCCCTGGTTAGGGAGGCCATGGGAAAGTTCTTCTTGGGCAGAAGCAATAATATACAGTCCTCCACACTGTGAACTGTCACTCTCTCCAGAGAAAAGGAATTAGAAATAGTATTGTCCTTGAGCTGAGAAAACTTGCAGATTTTCCATGTACAGTAAACAGTTTCTATAATTACCAGGAAAACAAAACAGAGAGGCAAAGTTGTGCAGCAGGGGCATCCTGTCTCATACACACTGCTGTGATAATGAAATCCAAACCCTGTGCAATTGCAGGAGCATTATTCTCACTTGCTTTAAAGGTCAGCTAAGAAGCTAATTTCTCAAATGGGCTCATAGTTCTGAGACAACGTAACACTAGTCATTTCTTCCAACAAATTGCAGTTGTCAGAGAAACTGGATTAGTAGCTCATGGAGCTAAAAATAGACATTATGTACTTGCCAGAGAAGGATGAATTCAGTAACAGAGGTGAAGGTATATCAAAATATCATAACATCTGGAGAAAAAGCAACAAAAAAATGCTCAACTCAAAGCAAGTTACCCATAAAATTACATTAAAAATAATCTGAATCACCAACTGGAAGAATGACAGGGTTCAGTCTTGATTCTGTTTCATTCACCTTCCAGATCCACCTTGCGATTGCTGCTTTATCCACTGAATCAGTTTAGCCACAGTCCTTTCAAAGTCACGTACCTCAAGTTAGGCAATGAAAGTCGTTATGTTAAAGCCATTATTTGAATCCTGAAAAAGAAGTCTTTGGCTTAACATTTTTATCTTCTTTGGGGGGGGGCGAGATAATTTATCGCTAAACTTATTCAACTAAAAAATAAAACCTAAACTCCCAAAGCCCAAATCTAATGAGACCTACAATGAAAGCAATTTTCCAAACCTCAGCATATCTTTACTAAAAAGTGGATAATTATTTTTCATTACATCAAACATTTGCATTTTAAAGAATTCTCTTTTATGCCATGATTTTGCAAATTTGTATTACTAGTTGCTTGGACTTAAAAAAAAAAAACAAAACCACTTCTTTATTCTTCATTCTTCTTCAGTTATTTATTTTCCATAGCACAGCAATTCCACCACACTGTGTATGACCTTGAAGGAGCAGCAATCCACTGCAGATAGGGAGCCTCAGCCTGTCTGGTCAAGGTGAAAAGTTTTGCAAGGTACTGGTTGGGTCTCAGCTGAAGACAGGGCTGGCAGTAGTTGCATGCGGTTTGTGCTATGACTTAAGTAATTCTTTTTACTTTTATATTCAGAAGCAGACCTATGTATAGCTCAGGAATAATCTTCACCACTCTCTTTAGAAATTCTTTCTGTAGTATGTGTCTTTTCTGCGCACCTTTTATAAAATCTCGGCATTTCAGATCTGAGGCATTGACAAGTGTAGGGTATAAATAATAATTTATGTCAGCGAATCAAATCACTGTGAAAAATATTTGTAAAGTATTTATGCTCATCGTCTTTTAGATCTCTTCTAAGCTAGAGTCTTTTTTGCAAATTCTGTTCTTGCAGAAGCCTTTGGTCATCATTCTAAGAGAGATCAAGAGTAATATTGATTTTGGGATTTAATTAGCATCAATACCATTTATCTGGCATTCACTGTGTACCGTTATTACTGCAGTGTTAAGGTTCAGTTGTGAAATAGAAATGTCAGGATAAGCAGCACCAGCAGTTATCTGCATTGCACATCCTACACATTATGCACACATTTCATGGCATACTTTGTATTTTATAGAGCATAATATGACTGGTTAAATATGTAGAAAAAATAGTTAGGAATAAAAAATACAAAATATGTGGACACTGCTGTGTCTAAAAGCTATCTTGAGATATTTTGGATATATTATCACCTACTCTTGGGATTGCTCTGAACCAAATCATGCATCTTTGGCATCCATCCTTGCTTCAGTGAGAGGCATGGTCATCATCATCCCTTTAGTTGTTAAAACTCAGTTACATTAGAGCCCAGAGATTAATAACACAGGAATTTTTCAGTCAAGTATTGTGAGAGAAGTAATGCTGGGGTTTTTTTCTGAATATGGTGGGCTCCACTGCTAGGACTGACTTTACATCCCTTCTTGATTTGATTTTCACCTTTCCCAGTTTACTAAAATTCTGCAGTTCCTCTTCGCATGATTCCATAGCATTTTGAAGAGTCTGTGTGTAGTCTGGTTGGGCAATCCACTGGTGCAATACACAAATGTTAAGCTGTTTCAGACCACCATCCTAGAGAGTCCAACCAGCCACAAATGATCCCCTTATTCTCTTTGCCACTTTGCTCTGCCCCTATGGCCAACTTTAGAGAAGGAACTGAATGCTACTAAAAATCTTCTGGTGGTTTATATTTGTTTCAGTGGGATAAATTCACAATTAGGAGAAACTTTTGCAAAACAAGCTAGTGTTATTGGCATGAACTTCACAGCCTGAGCACATCAAGTCATAGTTCAGTCTCTTCCCAAAGCCTTTGAGAACAAGTTGAACGTTGCATGCAATATCTCTCCTAGAAGAACCAATAACAATTTTTCAGTTGTCTGTCACTGTGATCCTGACTCTCCCATCTAATGGAAATCCCATCAAATTCATGAAACCATGAATGGAAAATCTCATACTTCTGATACTTGTTCAAACCTTTCTTCCAGGAGTCTGCTGCAATTCTGAAATTGGTGATTTAACTGGCAATTCATTCAGGCTCATCTTCATTTCCTCTGCAGGTAACTCTAGAGGATGATTAATCTTTGATGGTTTAGAGTTGTATATTTCAACTTTTCCCTTTGATTTCAGTGTTGCCAAAGTAAAACCTGAGGGCTAATTCCTGTCTAAGATGGTCACAAACAGCTCTAATAACAGGGCCAGACATATATGAAGATAAGTTGTAGGTGTAAGTAAAAAACTTGGATTATTGTAGGAAGATGGATATTCACCTAAGTTCATGATGCTCAGTTTTAGAGTGGGAATTTTTAGTAAGAGCCATATTGGTGGTCTGTCATTTACTGAGAGCAGAACAAAGGGAAGGAGCAGTTCAGTGCAGTGCAGTTTTAATCTCAGCTTTATGAATGCTGAGAATTGCTGCTTGTCTTGTTTCAAACTTCTCTGTTTTGCAAGCTGGATAAAAATGCTTGGTACTCCTAAAATGTGAAGATTGAGAATCTCAAAGCCTGAATGAATTG
>VYZW01002488.1:3470-37547 GCA_013401315.1 Balaeniceps rex | reverse complement strand
GATAAAAATGCTTGGTACTCCTAAAATGTGAAGATTGAGAATCTCAAAGCCTGCACTCCTGTGGAAATGGACCAGTCTCCCCTCGGTCCAAATGCTTTTTGTGTAATTCTGTAATACTGTTTTAGTGTGTCCTATAAAGTTTCTCTGAAGAGACTTGGACTTCAACTGTACAACCATTCTGCACTAAGTAACAAGATTACAACCTTGCACTATCAACAAAGGATGCTTAGCATTAGAATAGTATTGGATGGCATTAAATAATACTAGAGCTCTATCAGGGTTTAGAGCACTAATGTTTGTGAACTGAAGCAGTTTGTATAAAATTTCTTACAGATACGAGTATAATCTAATTAATGTATTTCCATTTTAGTAGTATGCAGAGGAGGTAACGTGGTGTTCCTAGACATTTCTGTCAACTTAATGGTTAAGAGATTAATTTTAGTACTATGTAAATCTGAACATTATTTTAAAGCATCAACCTGCAATCTACTGGGAAGGGATGTGACAGGTTAGAGTTTTACTGTGAGCTAGTGGACAGAAAAGCTCAGCAAAGCATACAAGCCAAGATCTTCCCACAGTGAAACCAAGGGAGTAATTGGAAAATTGAGTCTGGTTACTTGTCCTAGCTGTTCAGCAAAGGAATCCACCTGCCAACAGAAGCAGAGTCCATACAAACTATCACATGCTGCATTTCACGTTTTTTATTGGGATTCATTTGGCAGTCTTAGTGGTCTGGAAGTTAGTAAGTACCTCTGGTTGAAAATTACTATTTCAGTTATGATTGCTTCCCCAAACCAACTGAATTTATTACTAACCAAAGACTTACCTACTTGAAAACAAAACAGTAAAGTTTGGTTCTGTCATTTATGTCTTTGACTGCGAGCAGTTGAAGTGCATAATATATGCACTAACCAGGCCTGTGTTGTGTCATTGAGCAAGAGTTAATCAAGGCCACAGCACCAGTATAACACAGCAGAATTCGGTATTAATCCCTCTATGGGAACATGAGTCTATGTAATAAATTAATGTGCCATATGTGTAGACCATGGGAAAATTGTGTGTGTGGTGAACTACATACGGTCTTAAAAGCTTTAACATTTGTACTGCTCTTCCTATAACAGAATGTATATCTTGATAGCTGTGACCCTATGAGCTTCTGAAAAAAAATGTAATCTAAAGTTTATTCTTCTTGTTTTAAAATCACTGTTTTGTGAGTTACTGTTTACACTGGCCTCCATACAGCAAGGGGTCTTTCTCCATGTGTTGCTGGGAAATGGAAAAGCGGATGCTATCTGTAAATCTTGCAGGCTAGAGAGATCAGTGAATGCCTTTCCTGAATCTCCTCCTGATAAGCCGCTTCTTTTTTTCTAGCAAATGCGAACAGTGCCAATAGCCTGGGCCTTCTTTAGAAGAAACAAATATTTTGTTGAACGGCCTTGTTCCGTTCAGCTTCTATTGATACTTCTTAATTTTCTCTTTCTGCCTCCTTTTGAGTAGGCTTTGATGAAATGATTCTTGCAAAGTGTAACTGAGGGCAAACACTTTGCCCTTTTTACCCTTTCTTTTTCCAAAGCCACTGAAGGCCTCAAACAAGAAGAAGAAACTTTACAAAACTCATGCAGGCATGTTGTTAACAGATAGCAGAAGGATAAAACAGCCTTCTAAGAGTACTCCAAATTACCTTTTAATGGCATGCCTGCACTGTGTTGTGACTTCACATCTTGCTTTCATAGTGTGACCTGCTATAATGGTGTTTGTTACAATGAGATCCTTTTAGTTTGTCCTAAAAAATTTTACTTGTTTGTCACCATATTAGAAACATAAGGTACACTCTATAAGAAAAGCAATATACAATATACTATACATCTTCTATTTCAATGCCTCTAGTTTTAGGCTAGTATTCATATAAATGTTTATAATCAAAGTACAGGTTTTATTGTTCTTCACAGGACCAAGCAAAGAAGTTTTGCCTTGTCTAAATACTAACAGTTGTCTAAATACTAACAGTAACATTTCTATTCAACAAATACTCTTTTCTCATGCTTCTAGTTAACTTGTGGTGGGCTCCATCCTACTCTGACTCCCCATTAATGCATTTGAAAGGGAAAAGTAATGAGCTATTTTAGTGCATGACCTTTGCGCAGTACCTGATTCATAAAGATAAATAGATCCAAGGTCTCATTTATGAGTTATTAGTGATCAGCAAACCAACAAAAACCCTTTGAAGTTCAGCTGAGTAAGTTCTGAAGATCTTGCATTACTGACTCAGTTTTCAGTTTCTGGAGTCATTATAACAGATGTATTTGATGAAGCCTTTGCCATAGATGCTGGCACCAGCCTTCATCAAAGATTGTTCTAATTTCTGCTTCCCATTTTATCTGGAAGTTTACTGCAATGGAGAAATTATCTGGATTTGAAAAAAAAAAAATACAGGTTTCCTTCAAGTCTGTTCTCACCTTATTTGACCTAGTCCTTTGGTAGGTAGCTCACATAAATTAATTTTTATCATAATAGTAACACAATATCCAGAAAAAAATGTTTCTCCAGAGAAACTCCACTGAAGAACATTTTGTTCCTAATTGTGACCAGGATACCTCTGTTACATATTTCAGAGCTAAGCCACTGAAGAGGTGATCAAAGAAGACAGAATATTAAGACAAATCCAGAAATTTTACACACAAGAAATGCGTGTACCTAGTTAAAAAAATGGTACAATAAGGAAGTTAGTAAGTTCTTTTTTTTCCTCATTAAACTTTGCTGATACACTTAACAGTTGCTCATAAAATATTTGTTTCTTCCCCACATACTCTCATTTGAAGTCAGTAGAGCTTCAAATCAAAAAAAGTTACATTGTCACAAATGTTAGGTAATTCACTGGAAGTCATGGACAGAGCTTGGTTCTCTAAGCACCGCAATAGCATGATAAGTAAAGTACCAGTTCAGTTACACTGCCAGGTGCTCAAGATACCATCCATACTGTATTTATTATCATTATGTCATCCTTTAAAATGGCAAAAAAATCAGTTTAAGTTTGTGTCTTTGTATTATTCGAGTTTTCATATGTCAAGACTGCATCTGGTAGTGTGTTGCAAACTTGCCTTCCCATGCTACCACATGAAAAAGTAGCTGCTTCCTCACTTTTGTGATACCTTTTTCTGTCTGTTTGTCTGGACTTTTTTGACATCTCTTCAAACATGTTAGTAGCTCCGACTGGGCTGCCTGATGTCTGGAAATCCTGGATAAAAGGCAACACTAAACATGTGCAGAACAATTCTGTCTCTCAGGTGAGAAGACGGTTTTTTCGTATGAATATGTGGGGTTTACTGCTAGGGGCAGACCAGCTTTGCAAGTGCACTGGACTCATCTCACGCTGTAGAGTTGATGTGTATAGGCACAACACATGGTGACACATCACTCAGCTAGTGCGGACACATGGTCATGCATTTCAGTGTGGCAAATACTAAGGAAAAACATGGAAGTTGCAGCATTTGGAATTTCAGATGTTGGCAGGAGTACGTGATTGGTACCACCTACTCTCTGTTGTTTCATGAAAACTATCTGGAACGACAAGAAAAGAAAAAAAAAAAAGGGAAGCGAGGGGGATTGTGAGGTAGAGCTCATTTGTCAACTTCATGTTCTCTTAAATCTTCTTTGCCATTGCCACATGTGGAACTAACACCTTTCACATACAGTGGTCAATATTGATCATCCATCTCATAGGAGTTGTATCTGAGTTTCCTTAGGTAAATTTTATACTGAGTAGCTATAATACTGCCATGGGGCAGGAGGTGACTGTCCTTTTTAATAACCATTGTTTAAAGATTCATTGCTGAAATGGCCAATTACCCAAATACCCTGTTGGGACTCAGCAAGTAGGGTTCACTTTCCAGCAAGGTTTTGTGGTAGGAACTTTGAATGTTATTGTGAATCAGGACTGATCTGTGGCAGTCCTAAGCTTTCACAAATAAAGCAGATCATTACAGCACAGTCAAAACCTTGGTCCGTACTGCCATGCCAGAAACATCGTGTTCTGAACAATTGCAGACTTCCTACCTCCTGATAATCCTTGCAAAGCAAAACCATATGACTCCTATTATGGCTAGTAGCAGTCTTTGTTTGGTCTAAAAGTCTGCAAAGAGCATTGAAACCGTATCCCACACTCCTTGCTGTACAAAACCATCAGTGGTCTGATTCTGCAAGTGTTATATTTGCTGGGTAACGCTCAGTCTGTAAACAGAATCATAGTCTGGCACATCGATGTGTAATGTGTTCCATGTAGGGAAAAGACAGCACTTTCCCCTGACCTGCATTTGGATTTAAAGCTTAGTTACATGGGCCCTTTAGGCTGCAGTCCTGCATGTGCTCAGATGAACAGGTAACTTAAAGGACGCGGGGGCCTCATGAAAAGTGCGCTTTGGCCAGGCCTTCTGCAAACATTGTGAGCAAGGGTGGCGGGACTGCGGCCATACCTCATCGGGTGGTTGTAGATGGGAGTCGCACACCCAGTATCTAATGCAGCATTTCAGATATCTAAGGACTTATTTTTCCATACATTCTACACACATTCCTACATATTTTATGAATCAGGTCTGTGATCAATGTTTTGAACAATTTGTTTGCTGCAGTTTCATGGGGTTACTATCTCTTTGGTTTGCAATGTAAATAATATTGTACATCTGCTATTTTATGATACAAATGCCATGTGAATTGCTTATTTTTAAAATGTTACAGCTCTGTTATGGTTTATTTACAACGCCATCTCACAGTATTGGTTTAATATACAATGTATCTGTATGGCATGAATTAAATTGCTTATATTTTACAATATCAAATATTTTATTTTTGTTTTCTAAAATGACTACATTTCATCCTATGCAGTTTCATAAATGTTTCTTAAGTGGCTCGTTATGTCTGGAAGTATTGCTTCCTCTCCAGTAGTGCAGGCATAAGAACCAGTATTCCTGATCAAAATCATCAGATATATCATCTAGCAATTTCAGATTAGAAATATATGTAGAAATATGTAAGCATTTATAGTTAATCAGAACATCTACTATATCTTCCTTGCTTTCATGTAATGGTATATTTTAATCATTTTGTATACTTTTTATTTGTAATTATTTGTGAGTCATACACAGTGTAAATAACATGTTTCATTATGCAAGATTTTTGGATATTCAAGATTACAAAAAAGGTGAATTTGTATATGAAAAGAAATTGACAGTAGATTGGAATGACATAAAATAAAGTGGTGATGACTATGTTCTATTTATACTGTTCATTTCCAAATTGTCTGTTAAAGAAAGAACATTTCATTTGCCCTTTAATGTCCAACCAGTTATTTACAGTATATTTACATCAATAAATCATGCAAAAGTCTATTAAAAATCATGATGAATCATTGAAATTTTCTCTTTTTCTGTTGACAGCTTACCTATGGAGAGCAGAATTAAAAAATACTAAAATCCAATTCAATAGAAACAGTCCAGAAAGTCAATGAAGATATTTGTGGAAAAGAACCTCTTTTCACTCCTAGCTCTCAAACCTCACCTTATACTACAAATTTGTTAAGCAATAAACTAGTAAAATATGTTATAGCAAAATGGTAGATGCTTAAATACACATTATGTATATCCCTTGATGTGTAAGCTTTGGTTTTCATGGACATTTCCATGTAAAAACCTTACTAAAGCCTTTGTTCTTGACTGAACTTTTGGAGTTTTGAGACATAGCTGCTTAAGAAATTTAACAGATAGTTGGAAAGAAAATGTCTGTTTTGGGTGATACTGTAACGGCTAATTTCTTCCAGTGATTGTTCAGTTCTCAGTTCTGTAGAACAGAGCAGAACCAGATTTCAGTCCTGGAGAACAGAGTTAGAAAACGGGTGACATTACAATGAAATAATGACACTAGTTCATTGCTACCAACACATGAACAAAGGAAGCTGGCACACGGTAATATCATCAGCCTTACCAATGCTGTTCGTGTTGCCCATTTTTTCATTCCATCTTCATGTTTTCTATATCCCCAACTGAGAACATGACTCATTCTCCTCCGCTATTTTTTACAGAAGACCACTAACTAGAATTGGTTGCAATATTTTTCTGTAGAATGTGGAATGGGAGAAAATGGAATTTCAATTAATTCAAAGTGTTGGCAGGGGAGTTTGGTTCTGATATTTCAGTACTGAAAGTGCTTGGCTTTTATGTGGCTAAAGCTAACGAAGGTCTAAACTGTCCTAAAATTTCAGGGATTTTTGCCCTTGCCACAGCTGGTGGACATTTTCCAAGAAAGAGACTGATAATTTGCTTATTCCAGAAGATTATTCCAGAATGTTTAGATGGGAATTTGAATAACTCTAGTATGTGGGAGCCAGTTCTGATCTACAGTAGATTTGGGAATACTGTGTGTCAAGCAGGAAATTATGATAAAGACAATTCTCAGAGTCTTTTTAGCTGAGAGAGTTACTCTTCTGTTAAAATAACACTGCATTTTAGGATCTCATTTTGTCCAACAAAACTCATCTATGTGACTATGAATGTAAGGAATGCCTTCAGCCTAATGCCCATATGCAGTCTAGATAATCCCAGCACACAAGGATACAATAGGAATAAAAAAAGGTACAGACAAGGACAACAACAATTATGAAAGCTGTTGCATATCTTCCAGAAATTAAATAGGCAAGACTTGCTCAGGTTTGAAAAGACATGACTATGATAAAGATCTCTGAATACTATGGTGAAAGGGAATAGAAAATGGTTATTCTGTGTTTCTTACAATGCTAGAATTAGAGGCCATTTACAGGCAGCAGATTAAAAACAAGTAATGCAAGAGAAAGTACTTTTTTCATAGAGTGTGTAATCAAATTGTGTCTCTCAGTGCCAACAGAACATTTCAGAAACTAAAATAGAAGCAATTTGAAAAGCTGATGGAGGGTAGATTCATCAGCTGTTTTTAAACATGTTGAACTGCATGCTATTGTCAGCTCAGGAAGCCACTAATCCTTTGTGGCAGGAGTCTGGGAGAGTGTACCAGCCAGAGGTCTTGTAATACTTTCTTATGCTCTCCCTTGTGTAGCATTCCCTATGGAGATTGTTGCAGACAAGTAGTTGGGTAGATGGTCCTTTCAAGAAAAAGTCTGGGTTTATATCCTTTTATGGGAGACACTGGAAGAGGAGAGTCCAGGATGATCTGCCGGCTGAGGGAAGAATGGGAGGAAGAGAATTTGAGTCATACCAGCACCAGGAGGAGACAGCATAATGCACTGGAAACTTATTGTTGATACATGGACTGGGCATCAGAGTTGGTCTAGGGGAAAAGAGGTGGGCCTTCTTCTGGGAGCAAGCATACAAGGTGAGGATTTTAGATTGAAAAAGATACTGGCTGGAGCAGGAAAGGCCATCTGGTGATTCTTTGTTGGGTGCAAATCAGAAAGGTAGAATTCTGCTGAAATGTCTCAGCACAAACAAGTTTCATGTGATCTTTCACAGAATTTTCCCTATTCCTAGGAAAAAAAGAACATGCGAACCAAGAAAATAAATGAAGACCCAATGATGGCCAAGATTAGTATTACAAGAAAGACTTGGGTTCTTTCATCATCTTGATGGGGAAAACACTCCGTCATGTCTTGACTCTACCTGAGTACCTGGAGCACAGGGATTGCAGGATTAAGTCTGAGATGTTGTTAATAACAGCTTTAAGCCAAAAGGATTGTTTACTTTTTCTTACATGTAATATCCCTCCCTGATTTCAGTACAAAGGCAAAGAAAATTAGATAATAGTACTGAATAAAGGAGCTATTACTGCAGGTCTACACAGACAAATTATTTTCTCCACTCTGTGTATACGAGCATATCACATACTTTAATTCTGTTTTACTAGCCTCCTAAGATGTAGGCATGTGTGAGATGCACAGGCTAAGTGGAACAGAAAGTGAAGTTGAGGACCACGTTGATTCAATGTTTTCATTAAAGACCTTAGTACAGAGGAGAAGAAATTATATCTATTGATGGCACAAAACTGTGAGTTGTTATCAACACAGCAAGAGCCAAAGGAAATAAGGGAAGAATGGAGTGGCCTTCAGAACACATAAAATAGAAGCAGGATGAAAGGATAAGTAATGTGTGCCAGGATTAATTGCAGGTATTCCTGTAATAACTGGAAGCTTATAATTTAGAAATGACAGAAGAAGAAAAAGAGATGGAAGGGTACTGACTGAGAAGTGTATGATTATAGCCACTAATATCATATGAAAAAAACAAATGTGGCCACAAGAGAGATGTTTCTGATAGATACAGGGAAATATCAATGTCATTGCTTAAGGGATCATACCTGGAATACTGTCTGTAATTCTGATTATTTGCATTCAGTAAATTGGTGTATTCTTGTGACTGACAGCAAGGTAAAGCCTGAGGGAAATACAGTTATTTAATTAACCTGTTTGTTTTCCAGTGGACCATGCATCTTTTAAAGAGCATATATATAAATCATTTTAAATGTGCTTGATGCAACAGTATGTCTATGAGTAGAGAATATAGCATCATCAAAAATGTTCAAAGTGCTCACATTGCTTGCTGCTCTGTTAGGCTGAGGAGGCAGAAAGTGATGCAGCTTAAGAATAAAACCAAGAGGTAGAAAAGGCTGAGTTGCCATCTAGCGTATCTCTCCACTGATCCAGGTCATGATTCTCTGTACCTTTTCCTGTTTTATGTGGTGCTAGAATCAACAGGTGAAGGACCTTCAGCCATTGCCTGTACTCCTGACTTTTCTTAAAAATGTGAGAAAGAAAGTTAAATATCAACATTTGTGCAAGGGATCTTCGTTCAGCTTCCTAAACACAGACCTCTTCTGCATTTGAGATGCTCTAGTTCACCTTGCTTGGCCTCTAGCTCCTAAGTGGCCAAAGGACTTGTCCTGGGCCATATTAACCAATGCCGCATCGATCTCTTAGATGCCATCAAATGATACTGTATTCAGGCAACTGAATTAATTACATCATGCTGAGGTTATCATTTCCCGGACAAAAACATCACACTGTTTGAAGGGAAAACTAGCTAACCAGACTAAGATCAGAGGTCTTTTTTTTATCAGTGTACAAGATGACTCTTACCAGAGTACATTGACAAATGATAAAACAAAGCTTTGCATATGGTCCAGACAAATGAAAGAAGTTTGAATAATATACCTAACATGGTAATATAATGATTTGAGTACTTGCACAAGCAAGTAAAACAGAACTGTGATTTATTTCATTTGACCCTGGAAATGTCTCTTTTAAGTCCATGGAAATAGACCTAATATTATATAATTTGCATTTTTTCCTCCCATCTCACTTATTTCTGCTAATAGTTGTCCTTTGCTCTGACTGTTATTTCTTGTATAACATCCTTTATTGTAATTACTTTCAAGAAATCGATACAATCCTACGGTGCACAGATCCAGATAGACTGCTTGTCCTTTGGTGGCGGTGAAAGAACAAATACTGCTTTTATTTCAGTTGTCTGTCTGGAGCTGTCAGAGTTTATTACACTGCACATGAAAACTGTGGTGTTCAGAAACCCTTGCAGCGGTACAGGAAGCCAAGTGCAATGCTCTTCAGCCAAAAACACTCTTGATTATGTTATTGGCAATCTTCAATTCCCTGTCACAAAGTCCTGCGATTGGCAACATGTGGCTGGTCAGCTCTGAGTTTCATAAACCTTAGATGGTCCCTCCGCAGTGACAGCAGCCTGGTGATGTGTCAGGTAAGAAGTAGACCTGTTGTCACACACCTGAGTCATTACAGGGCAGGTCATACAGGTTGTTACTGATATTATTTACTTGTTCCAATACACCTGTAAATACTTCTTCCCAGTTTTAGGACTGAATATTACATATTTCTTTCTTTCTCTTTTTTTTCTTTCCTTTCAGGTATTTGCCTTGGAAAATGCTAAGCTGGACAAAGCTAAGTTATGACAAAGTTGCTTAGCTTCATTTCTCACCTCTCTTTCTTGAGTGCTGGATGCATTTAGACTTTCTGACCCATAGTCCATTTCTTTCAGGTCTGAAGACACCAGACTGTTAGAGCAGTTGATATGATTTTCCATTTACATTCCATATGTTACTCTATTATCAGAATACCAACAAGACATCTTGTGCTAGATATTCCAGACTCTAATAGATTCTTCCCCCAAATGGACTAAGAGCTTCTCCAGCTCTTTCACTAACACACAGGAACATTAAAAAATGCTCAATGCATTGGGAAAATGCTCTGAAATTTCACACTGCTGCTTCTCCAACAATAGAAACATCACCATCTGAGATGAGAGAGCCAGTTTGGAGTCAGAGCCACATTTTCCTCTCATATTAATACCTTTATAGATTGCAGGCTGATCCCCCCTTCCATACTCCGAGTGGCCTCCTTCATTACAAACTTGTGGTTAGCTGGCAGTATTTGTAAAAGGAGGCTTCATAAGACCTTCATATATTGTACCTGGCTATTATGATAAACAAGAGACTTCCCATTAAGATCTTTAACTACGTGTTCAAAACTGCAACTGTCATGTTTTAGATGACACGGACACTTGTATTTTCACAGGTTATGTTAAGCCTTTGTTTTTGTAAGCGTATTATTGAACTGAGCTGTATTTTGCTCTTATTCTGTATTATTTCAACAGCATTATTTCCAAATGAGATATGCTTACAAGTGGTACATATGCAGAAAGTTCTCCATGGAAGAGTTTTAGGTCTTAATTTATAAAACCTTTAGTATACTGAAGCCATAGGCAATACAAATACTAAATATCTCCATTTCAAAGGACTTTAGAAAACGCTGGGATGGCTGAAGTCTTTGAGAAGCCTACACAGTAAATCCTGGTTATGTATGCAAACATGAAAATGTGTCAAATTTAAATTTGTGTGTGTGTGTGTGTTGTATTACATACAAGGCTTGCTTTATTGCTGATTATGTCTGTGTACAAAGCAGTACACAGCTGAGTAATGACATCTTCCAAGAATGATGCATGAAATAAGGCTTAAGCTAGAATAAGGAGCTGAGCTCAAACTGAAATGAGCACAAATCCACCTGAAATAGCAGTCTAGAAGAAAACCGGAAGATGGAAGAAGGAGAAGCAGTATAAGCTAGGCTAGGTAGGACTTGCTAAGTGCAAAAGAAGAGAGATGCTGCTGTTACCTGTAGAAAACTGTTCAGAAATCTATTATCAGGAGGTGCTGAGCTTCTGTTTAAATCATGAAAGAATAATATTGCAGCCCATTATATAAATCTGCTGCTGAAAACCCATCAATAGCAGTAATAACAATCTTGAATTCCAGGATAAGCGGGGGTTTAAAATTAGCTTGAGCTTTGGAGACAGTAGTTTATAAGGAGAAAAGAATTATCTCTTGATGTCTGTGCTGGCATTCAAGGGAGGAAGACAATTTTTTCTGCCAGTAAAGAGGAGATTATTGGTAGAAAAAGGAAGGATTATTCTTTGCTTTAGGCTTAGATTTATTTTATATTGGAATCAAGCAAAATTCTTCTCTACCTCAGAAAAAGCTATGAATTTCTCAGATACTCTGGAAAATCAAGACCTAATCAATTTTAATTGTATATAGCAGATCACTACGTCCAGGAAGTGTAATATACATTAACTGTGAAACTTGGCTGAGTAAATGTCAGTGGCATAACTGATCTGTGAAGCTGGAAGTGTATGGTAAATCGATATTGTTTTAATTACAGTTTCTTGAGGCAAATATATAGTAGTCAGAGAAGGATGGCATATTTAGCTTTAGCATAATTTATAAAAGCTTAACTAGTTCATTAATAAATTCATTGTCTGCAAATCACTAAAAAAAAAACACTTGAGGCTTTCCCATGCTACTAATCTAACTAGGACATTCCTGGTGGAGACTGCATAGTGGGCTTTGGTCAGACCCATGAGTCACCATGCTTAAGTTAATATTGCAGAGACCCAGAGAGATCATGGCATTATGGTCACCATCCCCGTACAGCATCCAACAGCCACAACCAGGTGGAGGGTGCAGGGGTAAGTGCCACTGGTTTGCAAAGCGCTGTTTCCTCTTCTCTTGGCCTCTGGAGTATATCTTTGTGGCAACCACTGTTCATCATCACACATCGCATCAAAGTAGTGAATGAGTTGCAATGGTTTCACAACATGATTTGGAAGTAGAGAAAGCAACTCTTTTTGCACCACCTGAAGCATTTTCCTGACCATGAGTAATGTGTCGATCTGGGGTGGATGGTGCTGCTCCAGTGACTAGTGCCCAGAGCCAGTCAGCTGCTGAGGCAGCACCACCACGGAAAGGGTGAGTGAGCCCATCAGCCTCCTGCCCAGGGCCTCAGAACAAGAGTGGCTGAAGAAATGAAGCAGATGTAGTGTGATGACAGGAAGGTTTCAGCATTGATGCTTATGCCAAGGGCTGGCGTGAGGGCAGACAGTTGCAAAGCAATATGAGTGGCTGCCTTCAGCCAAGTCTTCACAACATATTCACGACATGAATGGTGTCATGTTGCCTTTTCTAAAACAGGCAATGCCAAGCCTCTTCTGGCTTTGTAGCATCTAGCAGCACTGTTTGATCAATATCCCCATCCCTGAGGACATTGCAATTTCCTTGCAGAACAAAGCCTGTAAGAGAAAATGCTTGTTGAATCTTAAAAGTGACCAGCTAATTGCCAACGGGAGCCTTGGTTAATGGCCACAGATGGTGTTCACCTGCTGATGCGTGGCTTCACTGCACATTGCTGCACACTTACGTGGCAGGGGCAGGCTGCTCCATGCAGCATGGGGAACTGGGAGGCAGTCAGTAGCATGCAAGGGTGAAAGAGCAATCAGTGTCAAGGAAGATAAACCCCCTATGGACTGTCACAGACAGTGGTGTGGGTATAACTTTGCCCCAGAAAGTGGGTAGGCAGCAGGCTGTGGTGGTCTCTGTTCCTGCTCTTGTCACCCTGCAGCATCTGTGGGCTGCTGCTATTGCTTGTTTCTCCATGGGGGGAGCTACAGCTGGATTTTCTTTTTTTTTTTTTTTTAAATTTATCTGGATTAGGGCTCTTTACAAATTTTTTGAGGTGTGGAGCAGCCCCAAAAGAGGGAATTTATGATGCTTAAACCAGGAGAGTAGTAACACCCAATTCACTTTCAAAATAAGTTTGATACTTCCATCAAGAAAGTTTTCATTGCCACAGATGCAGTTTCCTATGCATTTCTAAATGCTACATGAAGGGTGCTGAGACTCAGTGCTTCATCTCACCTTTCCCTTTTGATGCCTCTTTCTGGGCATCTCCGGACAGGGTACCAGTTTACATGAATCTTCAGGCTGACCCAGAAAACCTGTTCATATGCATGTGCCCCGAAAGCCCAGCAGGGACCAGAGCCCCACAGGTGCCAGAGACCTGTTGAGGCTTTGGAAGGACCCCAGAAACATTGCAACACTCACGAACAGGACAGGCAAGCAAGGCAGGAGGAGCAGAGGCAACGCGATGGCTTGCGGGCTCCCGGGCAGTGCTCTGCCGTGCTGCTCCTCCCGGCTACAAAAGCAGTCATTTGAAATAAACACTGAGCTAAAGCCAAGCTGGTTTTTTCTGAAAGACACTTCTCACTCCACTGTGCCTCCTCTCTAGTAAATGTTTAACGCTACAGTATTTGTTTGATTAAAGAGGATTCAAGGAGCTACTACTCAGAGGTCACTGCAAAATAAAATGGTGGATTTCACTACTATTCACACATTAATAGTGCAAGATATTCTTTACAACCTCTGTTGCCGATGGGTGCAGGCAGCTCTGCTCACTGCCCATCTCACTGCCCAGTGAGAACTCCTCTGCCTGTAGCAGTACTATCACTCATTTTCTTCCCTTATGTAAATAATTCATGCCATGAAAATGCATTCCTTCTTTAAGCTGTGTGGTGCAATTTTCAATGTTACTCCATACAGTTAGGATCTTAATTCCTTAATTAGGCTCCGACGTAGTCAATTTTGAAAAATGTGGGATCTCACTCAGAAATGAATAGACAAGTGAAATGAGTCACTGATAGCAGTTTAGGCGTGCTTGTGAATTCCTCCCCCCTCCCCACACACCTCAGTAGATGGTGTGGTGTAAATGGAGAAATGGACCTAGAAGAAAATGGTCTTAAAAGGAGAAATGTGGTGGAGAAATGCGGTAAGAAGTAAGTATTTATGTAAAGGCTAGGAAAACAAAATAGCTGTGAAAAAGGAGGAGAGAAGGATCCAATTAACCAAGGCTAAAGTATACAGAACTATTAGGAACTATTTTAATAGCCTCTACTGCAGAGGTTAGGAAAGCAAACAGGTGACAAGAAGGCAGCAGTAATTGAGGAACAGCCTGTTCCACGGTGAGACTATTCCACAGTCACATCAGACTGAGGAAAAGTAATGGGGAGGATGACAGAAAGACAGGGAAGACTGCCCTCCTGGTGAAAGAAAACCAGTGCTTTTATCTTTTGTGCAGATTCATTATTTTTTAATGCAGCTTCATTTGCCATGCTACACAGAAAAATGCTGTTCATAATTTAACTCTTTTTTTTTTTTTTTTCTGTGCATGATCCTGATTGGGTTGAGCTGAATTTTCTTCAAATTTCTCTGTAGCAACTTCCACCAAATATATACATTACTTTTATTATTATTTAAAGGTTGAATTCTTGATTATTTACTGAACAATCAGACCAAGAAAATCCTTGATTTTTTTTTAAATGTCTCATGACTGCAGATTTTTTCAGTTTGACACCTGTGGTGACCATTTCTTCTACAAAAAAAGTTTGCCATAGATAATTCATTTTTACAGTGGTGAAAACATAAAGATTCTTTTCTTCGCATGTTCAGGGGAGAAAAGAAAGGATCCAGGGAAAATACTTGGGTGCAGTGAAAAAAGAACTAGAGAATGAGGTCCAAACAGATGTGGCTTCAGCCAGTGAAAAATATAAGAATAATATACCATGAGCCCCAGGGGATAATAGAGAAATGAGGAGCAAACCACATCAGTATGTGAACGATAACAGAATACCCAACACAACTGGCTGCTTTCAAAATGGAATTGGAAGTTAGAATGTGCCAAAGAAGCAATTGGTTTAAAGGCTTTGTGTGTGATCTGGAGAGTTTGATGCAGCACTTCATGAAATCTTGTCCCAGGAGCTGAGGTGCATAATGGCAAAATATCTTAAGCAAAGGAAGGGCCAGAATACAAATTCACTTCCTAACGTATAGTTAAGAGGTGTCAGAAGTGTTGGTGCCTTGGGAACAGACTCATTTTTCCCTCTGGCTTTGCCAGTAGACCAGCAAGGAAGTTATCTGCTACCAGAACTGTATCTGGGCCCTTTGTAATTCCTTACCCTGCCTGTTTACTGCCTGCTCATTTCCAGGAGGCAGAGAAGCAGCCCTGGCTGGCTGGGTGGCTGCAGCAGCAGTTGATGTGAACACAGCCCTCAATGATTCTTGCACCAGGAGAATCCATATTGCTTAGTCTGATCTTCATAACTTTGTACAAAAATCCTTATTAAAAATTTTTCATCGAGACCATATTTCTTTTCTCAGTACAAACCACCTTACAGAAACAAAGCCAGGCTTGGTTTAAAGCTATTGGCATGGAGCTCTGCAGGTTCAATTCCTTTTTTCTAGAAAGCACCCTCATAAACACGCTAATCCAAAACCTGTACTCCAGCTGGATAACTTCTGTATTAGCTTGACTGCAGGATGACACTGGAACTTTGAAAAAAAAAAAAAAAAGAAAATGCAGCCAGTCTCTGGTCTCAACATGGGGAACGGCACTCAGATCTGTCAGGTGTTAAACTGGAATGTTTAATTGTCCTTCACTGCAGGACCAGAGTAAACCCAGGCACAGCCTGAAGCCCTGGTAGGGAAACGATGTTTCAGGCTTTTTACTGCAAAAAAATAAAATAATAAATAATGCAATATTAAAACCATGTACCAGGCACTATTACATTAGCAGGTTTAATAACTTTCCTCAGATATTACTTTGTTGTAATTCGTAAAATGACCATGACCACATCAGCAGTGAGGGTGACTATTGTGTTGGTGAGATACAGCTATTGCAGAGCACATTTGCTGTCACCGTGGGCTCACAGATAATAAACATAATTACCTCCACGGCACCAGACAGTGCTTCTCCTCACATAAATTATTTTGCAATAGAGTGACCTATCCTCCTGCAGTGTGCTGTGCCGCTCTTGTATGTCATGATCCTATTTCAGCATGCTATTAGCTGCACTGTATCAAAGCCGTGGAACTGTTGAAAACAGCTCCTAGAAGATTTCAGCCATTTATTGAATTCCAAAGAAGGAAAGATTCATTTCTTACCGTAGCTTCAAGAGGGTCCTTGGGGTTTTGTCTTGGTAATGTTGTGTAATTCTTCCCCTATGCCACGTTGCATAGGCATGCTTATAGAATCTGATTTACACTTCCAGATTTACACATATATCTGATTTACACTTCCACCCCCTCTCCTAGGGCAGTCTAGACAGCTTTACAGGATTGATAGACAGGAGAGTATCTCAAAGGCTGCAGTTTTCTGTCCAAAGCTGGTCAGATGTTTAACACCCTTTGGCAATAGCCCTGAATCTGGGGGAGTAAGCTCAGTTCTTTGAGATGGCAAGAGTCCTTGGAGAACCAGCGCTGCATCAAACATACTCAGCTGGAAGCTGAAGAGCATGGTCTTGCACACAATGCATAATATCGGCAAGCTGTTAGGCAAATGTTAGCTGATCTCTGGGAGCACAGCTGCTTTTCAGAGCATGCTTTTCCTGCTTCCTAGTATTACTTCCCTGCTTCAGATCCCTCCTCCCCTAGTACCACCAGCAATATCGTTTTCCAGAGCTGAGATGGACAGATGCACCCCTATATTCATTCTGGGGCAAAGCCTGTTTCTAGCAACATAATCCTTATTTCTGATAAAGAGAAGGTAACAGCACATGTCTGACTCTTTATATCTACGTAATATTAAATCTTTGGAGAGGCTGCAGGGCTGCCTTGTTCATTCTCTGTGAGTGAGTGATCCTTCTGCTTTTGATCTCCAGTCTGACAACCATCTATTTCCTATCAGCATCACTGGGTGTGCACCAGGAATTACTTGCCATTGGCATGAGACATGGGGAAAGCTTGTCTTCCATATCCGGATGTTGACTGCCTTCCCAAAGAACTGCTACCAGGTGTCTTGGTAGGATCCGGTCAGGAAGGTTTGCATGTAACCCGTATTGTGCCTCACCGGGCACCAACTCTGTGCAGTACACAGACGTGAGTAGAGAAAACAGACATCACGTTTACCCTTGAAGGACTTCTAAGAAGAGCCCTTTGCTTCAAACTGCCTGGTATTCATCACGGGACACGCTCACAGTTTGTGCTTCTGTAGTGAATTAAATTCTTTGTACTCTTCCTCTAATCTCTCGTGGGGTTTTAGACACTTGATTTTTGCTTTGCGAGTCTTTTAACATTATTATTAAGAGTACAAGGCTTCCCAGCAGGCTGCAAAAAAGAAATTTCAGCTGGCAGCCCAGGCCCCTTCCATTCAGCCCATGAAATGGCTGTCGGCGCGTTTCTTTGAGTGGTCTGTCTTTATTGTTTACATTGATAAGCAAAATCCTAGTTCTTCAGAAATTATGCAGGTGTGAAATTATGCATGAGCTACAGAACAAAAGAAACAGGGCAAATAAAAGTAGAGGGGGAAGAAGTAATGTTTTATTATGCAGGGAAATAATTGGCATTTCAAATCATCGTGAAAACTGTGAGATATTTATTTTATTTTCCTTTGCATCAGCATAAGCAAATACATGTTCCCTGACCAGTAGCAATGGTCTTATGTTGGGGTCACATCTTTTCTGCATTTCATCATTAAAGGAAAATTTAAAAATAAACCTGAAGACAACCTGAGACCTCCAAGCATCCTGAGGGGGGCTGAACACCATTGTAAAACTGAAATGTGAAATTTCTGCTATAACTACAGTAATTTAGTAGATTGTGTCTGAAAAAAGACTCAGATATTGATCTCAGTCCTTCCTTTGAAGTCCTGGTTACCAAATATATCTACTGTGGCAAGAGTTACAGGATTTAACTTGTAAGTCTGATATAAAAATGAAATTGGACTTTGCCCAGTAGTTATAACTGTGATAGCAGGGATTTGCCTGTGTGGACCCCCAGTGTACATAGTCACTCATTCCCTGGGGGGTCCAGGAACTCCCCAGCCAGTCTGTGCATCAAGGACACTGGGACTGGCTTGGTTCAGTGGACTGATGTGCGACAAAGTGCTCGGCTGATCTCCTACTGACTTCACTATGAAGCATTTGACCAATTTTGACAGCTGCTCTCCAGGGGGGCATTTTGAACAGCCCTGCAGAATCTGCCTGGGCAGCTGCTGCTGTGCATAGACCAACTGATAGATGTGGCTGCTTTGCCTCGGCATGCCGAGCAGCATCCCGGGTGGCGACTCTGGCCTTCCCAGAGACGCCCTGAGGCCGTTCCCACGGCAGAATTGACCAAACTGTACTTAAATAGGACACCTGTATGGCCAGTAGAAACTGCTTCTGCAGATGCAGGAATGGTCACATAGGAAAGTCCTTTGTACATACTTACGATAGGAAAAGCTTTTACACAGTTGAAGAAAATCAGTAGCAATGGATCTTGCTTGTGTAGGATTGATCATGTAGGACCATGTCCCAGCTTGATATAAAACATCCCCATGACTACAGTTTGGGGTGTCTCACCTACTCCAGCTGAAGATACTGCTGCCATGACCCTTGCAGACCCCCATCACCAACCAGACAGCAGCTGATCATCCTGCCTGAGAGATTCAATTTCCCTTGTGAGTATTATCCTATGCAGAGATCTCAGCAAATCAGTTTATCTAACAAACATTCTCTGTGAGTGTCTGCATGACTATGACAGAAGCCTTATCTTCACATGTAGAAAACTAATAAAGTCTTTTTGGTGGAGCCCTAAAAATAACTGGTATCTTTCAGAGATGCAATAATCTCTTAAAATAATTCATTTTAAAAGCCTTAGTAAACAATAGTGAATGCTTTCCTTCCTCACAGATTGTTAAGCAATCCTGTAGAGTTTTACAGCACAGATATAGTTCCCTAGTAAGTCTAACTATTAATGATACATCCTCTATAATTTCGTCTCACATTAAACTTCACATACAGTTGGGACGAAATTCATATGCTACCATTCTTTCAGCTCTCAGGAAACTGCTACTACTTTAAAGTTTATCACCCCTCTAGCTGAAGAAAAGCTAGAGGCCTGACTATAACGGATAAAATGAGTTTGTAGGAAAATAATACAGTAGATATTAGTAGGTGTGACACGGATATACATTGCTTTAGATTATTTCTGTATTGGTAGCAATAAACATTGGCATACTGCACTAATGTCCTAGATTCTCACCAGCTGGGACAATGCTAAAAGAAGAGGTATATTGAATTTAAAAATACACAATCATATATGTTTTAATTTAGAAGAAGGAAATAAAAGAGGGAGAACTGGCATGGAATCAACTCTGAAAATTTTCCTATATGATACGTTCACACAATTTTAAGGTACTGCCAATCTTAATACATGTGAAGAGGCTTTACAGGCTTTTCTGGTGAAAAAGGGCTCACAAAAGCCCATACTGCTGTGCTGCCAATTCCTCTCCCGAGCAGGAGAACTGGAGACACATTTCTGTGTTAGTCCAGGTTATCCACAGCTGCTGTGGAAATTCCTGTGAGGAATTTCAATGAACTTTGATGTCTTCAGGAAAGAAGACATTCAAAGCTTTTTTAAGTTTTTTCTCTAAAGTGATGAGTTTGCTCTCAGCTTTCTGCCATTCCCCCCACAGCTTCTTGTGGCTTGGTGAGAAATAGAAGGTCAGTTACCAACTCAGCCTTATATTTACAGGGTCACCAATGCATTTCAGCTGCATCAGAGGCCTTCTCAACCAAAAAGCAGTTTCCTGTAATGTCACGTTAAGACAAAATGTTATTATTTATCCAAACAACATACACTACTTCTCCCCCTGCTCCCTTCCTGACTTAACCCAATGAGCTCAAACACTGTGGGTGATCAGAGTGTCCTGTAAGTGTAATTTTTATCCACATGGGTCATATCTGGAGCCTCAGGAAGAGCGTTCCAGAAATGCAGATCCTTCCTGGCGTGGCTGGGCCTCAAATACATGATTGTTCTCAAATAGCCCAAGGCAAACCTATGAGCAAGTCTGAATCGCTGGTGTTGGTCTTTGGCATCATAATCATCTAAAAGCTTTTAGTAGTGGGCACTGATTTTACTTCTTCTGGCATATTTCAGAGAATTATAGTGATTTTTCAGGAGATGAGAGAAAATCTGCATTGCAAGGATTTGGGACCTGAATTTCCAAGGTGGCTTGCCCTTCTTGTGCATGCACACAGGCTTTCTGGTCATTGCTAGGCCTGACCTGCCCAGCTGTTTTGGTACTGCACTCCTGGTGTCACACTTGAGGTCAAGTCCTCCAGTGCTTGATGCACTACCCAGGGAGAGCCTGTGCGTGTCCCAGGTGCAGTAGCAGTGAAGCGCATGAGAGGCATGCCAGGAGCACCCCACAGTGCCCTTCACCCACTCCCTCTCACTGACTGGGAGATGTACCAAATCCACTACCCTATTTTCCCACAAAGCAGCATGATGCAGCTTGCCTTGCCCATGCCCTCATGCCATGCCCTGTACCTCCATACGATGCGTTCATTAAAATTAAATTCCACATACAAGTAGCAGATACAGCTCTTTCAGCCTATGCAACCTGCAGCTGATGGTACTACATACAGCTTGGTGGTACAGTCTGATGTGGGAAGGCAGACTGTGTGGTTTTCCTCATTTGAGCAAAATATGCACAGGAACACAGGCTTGGAGAAGCCACTCGTAAAGGACATACTTATGGGCAGTCTCTGACCAGATTAACAAGCAGAGTCAGAGCTGGAAGCGCACCACAGGTTTCTGGCAGGGTTATATGAGTCTTTCTGTCCCTGGTTTGCGGCTTGGCACTCATCCTTGCTGCTTTAAAATCTATGTGGTTTTTAAAATATTGTGGTACTAAGGATGTTTCCCATCTAACGTACTCCTCAGCTTGACAGAGATACCCTGTGCTGTTAGACAGATAAAATAAATAAACCTCAGGGGCCAGAAGAGCAGGACCATGCCAGAATTAGCTGGAAGTGCAGAAGGAACGTATGGGGTTTAGCTACATTAAAGGCTAACCAGGCCACAGCGAGGTGCCTCTTTTTGGTCAGGAACCTCTACTTTGTCCTGCCTGATGTTTGATGGCCACCCTTACAAGTTTTAGTTTGCACATGTGCAATGAAGACCCAACCCTGTGTTGCTTGGGAGTTGCACCTATGAGACAAATCCAAGTTTTTGTATCAAATTAGACAGAAGTGATATGAACCCACATCTCTGCCACCTTCTCCATTGCTAGACTGCCTTTAGCCTCTGGATTTCTCTACAGGTGGAGATTAAATTCCCTGCTGTTAATTCAGGGGCTTTCCTGTTTTATATTCAGTGAATGTAGATGAAGAGCTGTCTCTCTGCTAATTAGGATCAACTGATTTGAGATTTGATAATGGCAGTCTTTGCTGGAGAGACCATGAAATAGTAGAGTTGGAGAGAGAACCCTGGTAGGTGGAGGAAGGCAAAAGGTGTCCTGTCTTCAAAAAAAGGCAGTTCAGGGAACTACAGGCTGGCCTGCCTCACTTAGATCCCTGGGAAAACTACTGAGCAAGTCCTGTTGGAGCACATTTCTGGGAACATAGAAGAGAAGAAGATGACTGAGCATCACTTTCAGCACAGGTATCAAGGGTAAATTGGGCCTAACCAACCTAATTGTTTTCCATTATAATAGGACTGGATTTTTGGACAATAGGAAAACAGTCGCTTACCTTGACTTTACCAAGACTTTCAAAACTGTTTTTTACAATATTCTGTTATCCCTGTTTCGATGTTATGGTCTGGATGGGTGGACAAGCAGATGGGTAAACACCTGGCTGGGTGGTCAGGCTTAGATGATGATAGCAGTTAATGGAACATCTCTGCCTGGAGATTGCTAACGAGTGGAGTGTCATAGGGTCTGTCCTAGGACTTGTCTGATTTAACATCTTTATCAATAACCTGGAGGATTACAGAATGAACTCTCATCAAGTTTGCCAATGGCTCCACACTGGGGGGACCAGTTAATACTCACGAGGTCAGGGCTTCTATCCAGAGGGACACGGACAGGCTGGAGAAATGGGCCAATGGGAACCTCATAAGATTCATCAAGGACAAATGCCAGCCACTTCTCCAGAGAAGGAAAAGCCCCCTGCAGTAATACAGGCTGGGACCGACTGCTTGGGGAGCAACTCTGCAGGAAAGGCTCTGGGGGTCCCAATGAGCAGCAAGCAGGACATGGGCCAGCAACAAGCCACAGAATCACAGAATGGTTGAGGTTGGAAGAGGCCTCTCAAGGTCCTCTGGTCCAACCCCCCTGCACAAGCAGAGCCACCTAGAGCATGTTGCCCATGACCATGTCCAGATGGCTTTTGAATATCTCCAAGATGGGTGACCTTGATACACATTGATAAGATCCCCCTGAGCCTTCTCTCTCTAGGCTAAACAGTCTTGTCTCTCTCAGCCTTTCCTCACACGTCAGATGCTCCAGTCCCTTAATCATCTTGGGGGCCCTTCATTGGACTGTCTCCAGTGTGTCCATGTCTCACTTGTACTGAGAACCCAGAACTGGACACAGTACTCCAGGTGTGGCCTCACCAGCACTGAATAAAAGGGGAAGGATCACCTCCTTCCTGGCAGTATTTTGTCTAATGCAGCCGAAGATAACATTTGCCTTCTTTGTAGTAAAAGCCCATTTCTGGCTCATGTTCAACCTGGTGTCCACCAGAACCTACAGTGCCTTTTCTGCAAAGCTGCTTTCCAGGTAGGTGGTCCCCAGTGTATACAGGTGCCATAGGGTTGTTCCTCTCCAGGTGCAGGACTTTGCACTTTTCCTTGTTGAACTTCATGAGGTTCCTGTCAGCCCATTTCTCCAACCTGTTGAGATCCACGAACAGGACTGGAACCAGTATTGACCCCTGGGGTACACTGCTAGTTACCGGCCTCCAACTAGACTTCTTGCCACTGATCGCCACCCTCTGGACCCAGCCATTCAGCCAGTTTTCAGTCCACCTCACTGTCTGCTTACACAGCCCATCACCTGCTTCACTGGGAGGATCTTATCGGAGACAGTGTCAAAGGCCTTAGTGAAGTCCAGGTAGACAATATCCACTGCTCTCCCTTCATCTACCAAGCCAGTCATTTAATCGTAAAAGTTTATCAGGTTGGTCAAGCATGAATTTCCCTTGGTGAAGCCATGCTGAGTCCTGGCAAGCAAAGATGGCCAACGACAGTCTAGGCTGTGTGAACAGGGGCAGAACAAGAGATTGAGGGGAGTAGTTATCCCCCTCTACTCAGTACTTGTTAGATGACATCTGGATTACTGAATCCAGTGTTGGGTTCCCCAATACCAAGACAGACTGAAAAACTGGATGGAGTTCAGGGGAGGCCACCAAGATGGTGAGGCTGGAGCTCTTGCACTGTAAGGAAAGTCAGGGGGAGCTGGGTTTGTTCAGTATGGAGTAGAGATGGCTTTGGGGGGACCTAACAGCAGCCCCCCATGTTTATGGGGAGGTCATTGAGGAGTTGGAGACAGGCTCTTCACAGTGGTGCAGGGTGGGAGGCTGACAGGAGATGGGCATAAAGTGAAACAGGAGAGGGTCAGAGTGGATCTAAGGAGATATTTCTTCCCTATGAGGACAGTCAGGCAGTGGCATTAGCTGCCCAGAGAGGTTGTGCAGTGTCCATCCTCAGAGGTTTTTAAGGCCCAGCTGGATGAAGCCCTGAGCAGCCTGGTCTGACCTCAGAGCTGACCCTGCTATGACCAGGAGGTTGGACCAGAGATCCCTGAGGTTCCTCCCAGCCTGAATCATCTTGTGATCCTGTGGTCCTCTAAGAACTGTGGTTAACCTCTTCCCAGCTGCTATCTGTCTCCAAGGAACCTTTTTCTCATTCCTTCACTTACCAACCTTTTCTTCTTATATTCCCTTTACCATAATCCAGTGTTGCACTGTTGTACCCATTTAGGTACTCTGAGTTACATCTGCTTGACAGAGCACTTGCTAAATTGAAGAGTGGTTAAGGGTGGGCTGAAACCTCAGTTTTATCAATACGGAGAAGGACTCTGCTGTAATTTTTTTTCACTGTGAGGATATACATAGAAGTTTGTAGAACTTGATGTTCATACAAATACATTTACCTGTGGGAGGGGAATGACTCATCTCTGGATTTTGAAAATGGAAGTGATGACTGGATTGTTTTTTGGAGATAGGTTTTTACACCATCTGCAAATGCTGTCATGTTACTGTGAACAGACCCAAAATGCAGTCAGAACAACACAGTGAAATAGAGTTATGTGAGAAATTCCATTGGCCATACTGTGGGAATCTTACTAATAGCATTGGAAAGTGCACTTTATACGAAAAATAAAGCAGCTTGGTACTGAGAGCCTTCTACCTGTTCCTAGAAGTTTGAGGCTGGGTTTAGCTCTGAAAACTGAGGCTTTATCTTCTTTCTGACATTCTTGCTGGTATTAATTCATGTAACCGTTCAAATTTCATTCAACCTTGCAGAATCCTTGACCTCAGTTGTACCTCTACCAATGTATTTGCTCCACAGTCTATTTATCTGCTGTAGGGAATGGATTTTATCAGTTTTCATTCTGCCAGCTTTCAGTTTTGTTAGCATATCTCCTTGTTCTTGCATTACAAGAGAGAGGAGAGAGAAGTGAGAAGGACCCCATCTACCTTTTCTATCACATTCCTTTATTTAGTATAGTTATTTCTCATTTCCTCTTATTAATCTCCTTTCTAAAGGAAACAATTCCACTCTTTTCAATCTCCCTTCAAGTGTTTTTTTGTGTTCTTAATAATTATGCCCTCTTCTTGAGCCCTTTATAATTCTGTGTAATTTTTCTCAAAAAATGGTGGCTGGTATTGTAGAATGAGCAACATAATTGCATGACTTTTGCAGTATTCTTCCTCAGTCCATTTTTTTATGCAGTCTGACATATCATTTGCCTTTTTCCACCACTGTGATGCATTAAGTAGAGGTTCCAATGATCTAACTGTAATGATATGCAGCTTCTTTTCCTTAGGTGATAAAGCCAACAGACTTCGAATTCAAGTGTTGAAGGAAAAGTAGTTTTGTGGGTTTTTTTGTACTTACCAACTTTACATTTCACTTGTCCGTATACTGTCTGTTGCATTCTGAAGTTCTTTCTCCTATTTTCACATTCTGAATAGCCTAAATAACTTTATCAGGTTTCAGATTTTGTGGACAGATTCTGTAGGTAGAATTCTGCCAGTTCTTTTTCAGCATTCTTGTTCTGTGATAATGCTTTTTTCTTATGCATAGTGAGACTTCAATTTTGATTTTCTTGTGCTGGGAATGTTATACTCCTCCTAAAGCAAGCAGACCCACCAACTTCACCCAGTTCCTATTTTTCACAGGTTCACCCACAAATAATGCAACTCACAGATGGAGAAAGGAACAAAGGAAAGGAGCTAAATGGATTTCCAGTTCAGTCCCCTGCATTTTCAGATTGCCATGTAGTAGATCCTAATTCAACAGTAGTCTATAAAAGCACCTGTTCTCCATTCCTTCTCCCATCCCACCACACAAAAACCCAACAAAGACCAAATTTAAGTTTGTAAACCTTTTAAAGTTTGGAATTTTACCTGCAGTGCAAATAAAAATTCTGAAAAACGTTCAGATACTGAGCAGCCCCATTCAAAGGCATTGCTAGCACACTGTGACATTGATAATTTCAAAGTACACCTTACAAAGTGAGAACTTTTTTTTTAATTGATAGCTGAAGAGAAAGAAACAAGAACTCACTTGATAGTTGTGGAGGGTTCCTGCTCCATACACCTAATAATATGGGAGAAGATTTACTGAGAAACTTCCTTTTCTTCCTTCTCCCATGCTCATAGATCAAAATAATAATGGGAGCAGAAATGTATGGCAATGTGGCAGTGTATTGTTTTGATAATGGAACCAGCTCATTGCTGAAAGCAGGACAAAGACATTAATGAAGTCTTCCTCTCGGACTGGGAAGCAGGACTCGATAACAAAATGTCATGCTTCCATGGCTCTACCATTTCTCCTATCTAAGTTTGTGCGTATAGGGATAACTCCTAAAAGATATTGTGTGGCACTATGCAGGCATCACTGCACAACACTGCAAAGCTTGAGTTCAGGAACTCCAGACTTTATCTAGTAGTCAGTATTCAATTTGTGAAGACTGATTCATGTTGTGGTTTTTTTTTTTTAAATAATATGGTGTATTCCTGAAAGAAGTCAGAGGTCTTCGGTGTGTTTGTCTTGCATTGTTGTGGCATTGGGCTTATATAATTTACAGAACACTCATTTTTTAGCTATACTGGCCAACTAAACTCATCATTTTTTCCTCCTTTCTGCCCCTTGCTTCTTGCAGTTCCTTCCTGAAATGGGTTATAACTGTGCCAGTTATGCTGGTATTGCTTATTCTGATTCTGGAACCAAAGAAGGCTCTGCCAGTACAAAGCTACCCTATGACTGTCCCACCTCAGATCCTCAACCCACTGATTTAACAGTGAAAAGCAAGCCCAAGCTATAACTCAAGTGAAGAGTTCACACAGAGACCCTTAGAGGACTGTGATGTTGTTTTGGTTTCAAACTGGCTGCCTGAATGACCTGTGCTGGCAAATTCTATGGATGACACTACCTGTTGCTACTAGGAGAACTTGCAGGATGGGCATGGTTTACACAAGCAAAGTGCCCCTGACCTTCATTGTCCTCCCACACTTGCCCTTAATGAGTAGACATGTTTTACCAGGATTTATTAGGCAAAAATATTTACAGTGCTTAAGCATACTGTTCCTCCAAGAAGCATGAGATTGCCCATGAAATCTCAGTGTTGCTCTTGGGCAAGGACTATGATAGGAGTGTACTAATTCAAAAGAATTAATTCAAATACAGATCATTAATTCATTCTAGGGTAAGGATACATTGTAAAACAGCCAGAAGTCACAACCCTAATAAGCTACCAACATTTCTAGGTGCTCACTAAGCCTATCTGGCATTTCCTGGAATGAGGTTGTCTGACACTTGCCAACCCCACCCACTTTTCTATTACTCCTTTAAGAACCTGTATTGGGTTTCTGTGGCAAGGTTTTGGTAGCGGGGGGACTGCAGGGGTGGCCTCTGTGAGAAGACATGAATAGCTGCCTCCATGGTGGACAGAGCTAGTTCCAGATAGCTCCAAGACAGACTCACCACTGGCCAAAGCTGAGCCCATCAGCAACACTAGTGGCACCTCTGTGATAATATATTTAAGAAAGGGTAAAAAATGCTGCTCAGGAGCTGTGAGAGAGACGAGTGAGAAAAATGTGAGAGAAACAACTATGCAGACACCAAGGTCAGTGAAGAAGGAGGGGGAGGAACTGCTGCAGGCACTGGAGCAGAGATTCCTCCATAGCCTGAGGAGACCATGGTGAAGCAGATTGTCCCCCTATAGCCCATGAAGGACCATGGTGGAGCAGATATCCACCCTGCAGCCTGTGGAGGACCCCACGCTGGATCAGGTGGAGGTGCCCCGAAGGAAGCTGCAGCCCATGGAGAGCCCACACTGGGGTGGGTTCCTGGCAGGACCTGTGGCCTGTGAAGAGCCCATGCTGGTGCATTCTGCTCCTGAAGGACTGTACCCTTTGGACAAGACCCACACTGGAGCAGTTCTTGAAGAACTGAGCATGTGGGAACGACTCACATTGGAGAAGTTCATGAAGGACTGTACCCCATGGGAGGCACCCCACACTGGAGCAGGGGAACAGCATGAGGAGGAAGGAGCAGCAGAGACAAACTGTTGTGAGCTGACCTCAACCCCTATTCCCCATCCCCCTGTGCCACTCGGAGGGATGAGGTAGAAGAGTCAGGAGTGAAGCTGAGCCTGTGAAGAAGATGGGGATGGAGGGAAGGTGGTTTTATTTATGTTTTTATTTCTCATTATCCTATTCTCTTATTAATTGGCAATAAATTAAATTATTTTCCCCAAGTTGAGTCCATTTTGCCCATGATGGTAAGGGATCTCCCTACCTTTACATTGGCCCACAAGCTTTTTTCATCTATCTTTTCCTCTTATCCTGTTGAGGAGGGGAAGTGATAGAGCGGCTGCGTTGGGGGGGCGGGTCTGACAGGCAGCCAGCCAGGGTCAAACCCACCACAGAACCCCTCTCTGTAACCTCAGCAAACCTGACATCTACCAAACACATACTTGCCAATAAGAAGATATTTTTCACATATACATTGTCTCCAGTACACTCAGTGATTATATTCAAATGCAAAATTACTGTGCATAACCTCTTCCACAAATAAAGGCGCAATCTTCCATATATTGTACTTTGCATCTGAGTACTCAATGCCTGGTGTTAGGAATCACAGGCCTTTGTGTAGAGACATTATAAAAAGTTTCTAGTCGTGGATATACTGCAGGAGTTAAGAGGGCTTTGTCTTTTGGTATGACTGGAATGTCAAATGCAGCTGTGCAACCATTTCTGTTTCAAAATTGTGTCTGTCCCAGAAGTCACCAGCCCACAGAAATGGCAGAAACAGTGGGACTGGATAACTGGCCCATTAGTCAGTCTGAAAGAAACTTAACTTTCAAGGCTCCTGGATGTGATTCTCTCAGTGCAAAAGTTATAGAAAGACTTTTCTTTAGTTGTTCAGGCAGATGAATGCCTGCTGAAATTGGTTGCTACTAGACTGACCTGATGATATTCAGTTTAGGATTTTTAACACCTTCTAGAATTACCTTTAAAAACCCTTTTTTTTTTTTTTATTTTTTACCATGATCAGACTATTTAGAAGCTCCAGACACTGAAGAGGTCAGAAAGCTGGGAATGCTAATTGAGGAAGACAGGAAAGTGTCTTTGCTTTGCCCTCATTTATGTAGACAAGCTGACAGAGTTGAAAGCATACTTTCAATAACAGATAAACCGGAGCGTGGAGAGTTCATCCTCCTACATGGAGCAGAAGCTCCATCTCTTCTGCCTTAAAATGGTATGACCCAGCAATTCTGGATCCAAATGTTTGGCAGTCCAGACTTCCTCCACTGCCCTTTTTGCTCGTACTTGCTTCTTCAAAGCCCCTTGAAAGCCACAAAGCAGCCTGGCAGAAATAATTTTCCACCAAGAGAACCTGGCATTAGATTTGACCAGCTACAAAGAAGAGTAGTAAAGCAGAGGAAATCAAATCACAGAGATCCATCTGAGAAAGAGGCAATGTGTGGATTGAAGTGCAGACAGCTAGCAGAACAAAAAGGGCATTCAGACTGAAAACAAAACATGTGAGGCATGTAGAACCTGTGATTGCTGCTGAAGATGCTATGTTATACTGGTACTGAAATAAGGAAATATAAAAAGGCAATAAAACAGCCAAGGCTGATGGCAGTAAGCAGTGAACAGGAAAATCACTTTCTGTGCTATAAGCTGCTGCAGAAAAACTGAAAACAAGGCCAGGGAAAGAAGGAAAGGGTTCAGATTAGTTTCCTAGAAAATATTTCTTTCTAAGTGAAACGTTAACAGTGTAGAATATATATGAACTGCCCTGCAATGCCTGTTTGTATTGAAAATCTGGTATGTAGATTTTATTGGGTTGTCACTGGAAAATATAATTTTTTTTCTTTTGCATGCATTGCATAAATTAGATTCCAGCTTCTGAGCCATGGAAAGCAAAAACCTGTTTAATATCATACTTGCTCTGAGAGGAACAAGCCTCCTGCCATACTGTATAGCAAGCAGGAGACTAGTGGAATGTATAATTAAATTACAACAGGGATGAAATCTTGAGATAACTGAGAATTTTTCCACATGTGACTGAATTTGCCTCTTTGTCCACTCTATGTATACTTATGCTCTGGAGGAACTTTAAAACCATAGAAAAGTTAATTTTCCACTTACCACCACACATTTTATAGAGATTGATTTTGTTGCATAGAGACATCCCTCATAATCTCTTTCCTCACCCTCAGGAATAATTTATCTTCCCATACTAGAGCCCAAAAGTCACTCTGACTGTGCTGGAAAGTATTTGGGGATATTTAAAGTAGATATGACTTTAGCTAACAAGGAATGTAGACGCTCTACACAATTTTCCTATTTGGAGGAGAAATCTGGCTTTAGATCTGTACATACTAGGTTTCCAGCATGCCTACACTTATGACCATCTGTTGGGTGGCACTCTGCCCATTCTCAGACACATAATACAAGTTTCAAGGAGGAACAGGCACCAGCCAAAGTAGAGGATAGACTTCACATCAGAAGACAACCCATACAACAAGCTGTGTTGATTAGCACTATACACCTCTGCAGGATGGTACTTCTGTGATCAATCAAGATTCGTTTCCATGGGTCAGAGGCAGAGGCTGACAGAAGTTACTGGGGGCATTAGTGGGCACCTCCCTCCAATGCCTTCTGATGATGCCTTCTGAAGTAGTTTCTCTCTGGTGCTCCACTATGCCCTATTTTCTCTTGGATACCTTGTAAACAGCAGGGAAATCAGTGAAAACCTGTTTAGCTGGAAGTAAGAAAGTTGCAACCCACTTTGCAAATCTTTGGTCTTGGGCTACTTCTGAGTTCCTCCTAAGACTCCCTACCAAACAAGCAACCTATGGAAATACTTGCAGCATGGATAAGAAGGTACTGTTTTGTACATATGGAAAGGCGACCTGATTCCCTAAAACTTGGAAAGAAGAAGTAATGATTCATGCTTTAGGAATCTTTTGAGTTGGCTACCAGCGATAGAGTTGCCTCCTATGTACCTCGCACACAGGAGACATGAGTTACACACTTGGGAGGCTGCCAGGCTGAGGGTTTTCTGGGAAGGAAATGCCAGCTGACTGGACCCCGAGGTTACTCCAGAATAATGTACATGGATTATTTTGAAAATGGCAAATTCCATGTTGTGGAAAGGACATTGGAAGACAGAGGTCCAGCTACATTAGCTGAGCAATCAGCTTTAGTAATTAAGCATTATTGATTTGTTTACTTTTTTTTTCTCTGAAAGGGTTACTTCACCTTAAGTTGGGTGAAGTTCACCTAGACTGGAAAAGCTGTGGGGAAATAAATATTAAAATGTATATGGTAACAAAAGTAAACTTTTTTATGGCTGCATGGGTTTTTTAGGACAAGCAGGCTATGGACTCAGTAAAAAAAATGGAAATGACAACACTAAAAGGTTTGTCTTTCTGAAGATAAGATAAGAAAGTGTGCCAATAGCTCGCTCACATGAAGCTCAGGCACCTTATCCATTTGGGTTTGGATGCTGATGTCTTCCGAGTGCTTATCCTGGTGGTTTGAAACTTATCGATCTGCTGAACTGGGAGGATTTTTTTCCTTTGACTCCTAGGATTTTCTCGTTCTGTCTTGTTTGAAAATTGTGTGAATACAGTTTCCTGAAGTATATGAGCTCTTCTGTTATTGGCAGGAACACAGAAGACAGACATATAAAGTAAGGCACAGTAAAATATCCTTTGAATTGAGTTTTCATGATTTATGCTTTCAATGTAGTTGTGCTTGATGGGGATTTTTTCCGAAGTATTTCCTCAGAATTTCAAAACATGGTATCTTTAGATCCAGAAGTATCAGTCGGGAGGTCCAAATATTTCTTTGATTCTCTTTGATTCTGGTTTGCTGCATGAACCCAGGAAAGAAAATACTTTCAGGGAGTAATTTCTTGACTCTCATGTTGCAGGCCATAGACTCCAATAGCCTCATTTATTTCTGAGCAGAGAGACTTCTGCCATCATACTGACTTTCAAACCTTTGTTATGCAAGCTGGACCTTGATCTCACTGTCCTCTTATTAAAAACAAAACCCCTAAATAAATCACTTGCTGCTTCACTCCAGAGTTGTCGCAAGGCTGAGTTTAAAAAGCTTATTCAAAGTATAAAAGTATCATGCTTTTTTTTTTACTGTCAATGAAATCTTGCTTCCCAGATGAGTGGCTGTCTCATCTACCTACCTACCTACCTCTCTCTTCTCTGTCTCAAAAATTGCTAGAAATAATTTTCTGAAACTTAAGGTATCTGTTTGAACAAGAAAGAAAACAGTATTCTGGGTAGTGAAAACAACTCGACGAAATTCAGCTTGATATGCCAGGAGGTCCTTTCCCTCAAATAACTCTTCCTCTTTTAGTGTTCAGTTTGACATAATTACAGTTATGTCACAGCTGTTATGTACCGTGTTCACTACCAGGGGGTACTTCGTCATCTGATTTTATTCACATACCTGGTTACATATCTCTCAGTGACAAAAGTCTGATGACCAGCATGTCTTTTGATGAAGCTGGGCCTGACTCAAATAGCAGCCGGCTTGTGATGGGCCAGGGAAAAGACCGACACTTAGAGCCTCATGTTTTTGCACCAGTCATAAATATTTTAGCCCACCACACTCATATATTCTACTTTTTGACAAATTAATTCTCTCAGTTGCTCACACTTGATTAACATACAGTGCCTACTGGAGCACTAGCCTTTTAGGGAGAAAGGAGGAAAAAAAACCCATGAGCTGCCAGAACTAACAATGCACTTATGAATTTATAATTGAAATGATGAAAGACATCAAAAAGGAATTTTCAATTATTTACTAATTGTTTCAGCTAGAAAAATAATTATAACAATTTTTTTGAAGGTTGCTTTAAAGCAGAGCTTTAAAAAAGTTTTCCAGTTGACTCAGAGTAACTTGAAAGAAGTTCACAGCAGTCTTTGCATTACAATTAAGGAAGGAGACACTCTACTGCATGGCAAAAATGGACTGTTTGAATTGGACTGAATTGCTTTAGTAGCTTTTCTGAAGTGGTCTGCGCCTGGACTGGCATTGTGTGTGGTTTTTGTGTCTGGGTCACATGTATGCTTTTGCTGAGATCTAATCAAGCTATGCTGTCAGTCAAACTTGTGGCTAATCAGCAAAATTATGCCAGTTACTAGCACCTTGTGGTATTGACAGCTTCATATCAGGTCCTGGTTAGGAGACACATACAAAAATGGATAAAACTAGAGAATTAAAAAAAATAACCCACACAGAAAGATGATTTTGCCTTACCAAATCTGATAATAACCTTGGAACTAGAAAGGTCTTTATTCTTCATAGCCTGTTTTCTCTTTCCCCTTCTCCTTTTGCCACAAGTCCTTGCTGTTACTCATGACTGTAGGTGTGGTTTTTGATTTNGCCAGTCCAGCTGGGGGCCATTTTAGAAAAGTCATTAAAGCAACTTTAGAATATTCTAGTTTTGCCATGTACGAGGGCTGCTCTCTCTCTAATTATAACATAAAGACTGCTATTAACAACTTTAACCTCTGAGCCAGGCATCTAAGCTCCCATTATAATCAAGGGAGATCTAATCAAGTCAGCTAACGGAGTATAGAGAGCTATTTACCTGACCAAATGTAGGTGTTTGCTTTTAGAGGAGACAAATAGCTCCCCAGAGTCCATATCTGTACTGGCCAGACCTCCATTGGCTATCATCAAAGGTTAAATTTCTGGCTTGTGTGCAGATACCTAAATTTAAGTGCCTAAACCTTCAGATAAATTGTCTTCCCAGTCCCTGAATTTGGTAACCAACAACATGTCCAACATTTATTTATGCAATAGACATGCTGACATATAATAGTCTAAAAATCAATTTTCCCTGCAGTATACACCATTTTTTCTAAGCATAAATAAAGAGGGTTTTTGGTAACATTGGAGAGTCCCAGGCAGAGAATGGAAGCTGTTGTGCTCAGCAATGTTTGTAGACATTACAGAAGAGTGCCAGTTCCAGAGAGCTATCACCTACATAAACCAGCGCTGTAAGTAGATCAGAGGAACAAATCTTAAATGCTTCATTCATACTTGCCAAATTTTATTGATTCTTTGCACTTGTATTTATCTAAGCAGCCTGCTGTCTTGTGACTTTTTAAAGGTGGAAAGATGTGCATTTGTAGAAATGTCCTGCTCT
>VYZW01002487.1:27808-40151 GCA_013401315.1 Balaeniceps rex | reverse complement strand
CTCTTTTGTTCTTTTCCCGTTTGCCTCCCCAGTGCATAGTTTGGGACTGGGATTCCAACGGAAAGCATGACTTCATTGGAGAATTTAGCTCGACTTTCAAGGAAATGCGAGGAGCCATGGAAGGAAGACAGGTAAGTGGAAACCACCCAAGCAATCTCAATATGTAAGCTTTGTAGAGCAGTGTTCCTCAGACAATCCTGTAATAAAGCAAGTGACATTGCCTCATTGTCTCTCAGAAGTTAGTTGCTGTGTTGATCTCTCCCATAGGTTTTACTGTTATCTGGCCATGATAATCTGAAAATGCAAAAAGCAGCTTTTCCTGTACTTCCATTTCCTTCCTACTTAGGGTCTTTTTCTAGTTCACATTCTACAGGCATTTCTTTCTGCTAAGATTTATTTCCTTTGAGCCCAAGCACATGGTTTCTGTGAGATGCGGTGCTGTTACGGCAAAGCAGATGCCCAGTCTGGGTATTCAAAGCATTTCCCTACTGGCCTAAAGGCCTTTATTGGGTGAGGGTCATTCTCCATCTTTCTCCATTTCTCATGTGCTGCATTCATTGCTGCCAGCTCTAACTTGAACCCATCATGATGAAACTAATCTGTTTCCTAAATATCTCATGAATTACAGTCCTAAGGGAAAATGAAATTGTTAGCTTATTAATAATTTAACTTCTTTATGTCAGCCTGATCTTTTCAAATTGAAGTTGATGGTAATTATTGAATATGATAAATGATTTGACATATCTAATTCCAGAAATTGTCATTTCCTATTATTACTTATTCCTGAAGGTGTTAGTTTTGATAAATTCTCTGAGGGGGAGTTAAAAATGTTGACTTTCTAATCTGCTGATAATTTGTTTTCACTGCTTCATGGTGATCTCAAAACCAAACACAAATGCCTAATAAGCTTTATCTGGGCTTTATATTAAGGTTCTGTTTATAATGTGTTAATAGAAAGCTAACGAAGAGTCAAAAGGTGTTTAATAAGTGGTAAGCAGTCAGGCTGTTCCATAGGTCAAGAAGTTTTTATGATTCTTCTAGATATTTTCTATCAATGTTCTTAGAACAACCTAGAGTTTAGGAAATGTTGCTTATGTGTGTAAAATACTGTTGATATATATCAGTCATATATTAACCCATTATAAATAACCTCTGAACAGAACCTGAGTATAAATGAAACCCTGTTTTGTTCTCTCAAATTAAGTCAGAGGATCAAAACTTAAACCAAACTGAATTCGAGTGGGAAAAAACCTACCTAAAGAGGTAAACAGATTCCAGAGTGAATAACGTTAACAAGGCCAGTGATGTGACAACACTCCAATTTTGTATACAAATACCTGTGACTGGGAAAGGGACTGTGTGAGAGTGGTAAAGGGTGTGTAATTCCAATGTAAATGTCTTTAAAAGAGCATCACAGTCCTTCCCAAACAGACAGCTTGTTGGCAAAGACAAGAGACTTGCAGTCCAGGGTGCCAGGAATGGCTGTGAAGGATAAACTACATATTCTTTGTTATGATGGAGAAACTGTGTGCTTTTTTTCATCCTCAGCTAGCGAAAAGCATGGTTACTCTTTCAGAGGCATAAGAAGTTAGTACAGCCATTTGTCAATTCTAGTTCGAGGTTGACACTGCAGTATCAGAGTGCCATCCAGGAATGTTTTAATGTTGCACAGTGCTTTAAGTGTCTGAACCTTTGTCTTGCTAAGGGCCTGCCATTTGCCATTCAGCAGGCTGCCTTTCACCTGTAACATTACGATCTGCTTTTCACTGCAAAAGTGCAGCTTTTCTCCTCCACACACCTAACGCATTGTGGCATTGTTTCTTCCTTGTTGCTCTCATTCTGTTGTTACTGTGCAGTTATTCTGTGGGCTTGCACCTGCAAAACCCAATGCTGTTGTTATAGCCAGTTCCCATGGGACCCAATTGCCACCAATGTGAGAATCAGTCCTTACAGAATCATTTAGGTTGGAAAAGACCCTTAGGACCGAGTCCAACTGCTAACCTAACACTGCCAAGTCCACCACTAAACTGTGTCCCTAAGCACCACATCTACATGTCTTTTAAAAACCTCCAGGGATGGGAACTCAACCACTTCCCTGGGCAGCCTGTTCGAGTGCTTGATAACCCTTTCGGTGAAGAAATTTTTCCTAATATCCAATCTAAACCTCCCCTGGCGCAGCTTGAGGACATTTCCTCCAGTCCTATTGCTTCTTACTTGGGAGAAGAGACCAACACCCACGTCGCTACAACCTCCTTTCAGGTCCTTCTCCCCCCTCCTCTTTTCTAATCCTTGTTTTGTAGTCTATTCTAGAGGAAAACAAGATTTAGTGGATAAGATAGTAGGTAATAGTCATTTAAGTGGCTAATAAATATTGCCTCAAAAATATATATGCACACACTAGGTGGCTCTTGCACCTGATGAAAGCAGGCTTCAGTAAGCACTAATAGCATGATAGGCAAGAGCAAGCAGTAGGGAGTTTGAGCAGATCCTAGTGAAAATGATCTAGTTGTTATGGAAAAAGTATTGTGACCACGTGTTGTGCAGGAGTGGTCGCTTGTGTGGGAGACCATGTCACTTATCACTTGGCTGGAGCCAGAGAGCAATTTCCCTTTCTCTTTCTCTCTTTCTCTCTCCCTCTGCCCCTCCCTCCCTCGTCCTCTCTCCGCTTGCTCTATTTTTTTCCTCTTTCTCTCTCTCTCTGTCCCTCCCTCCCTCATCCTATCTCCTTTTTCTCTATTCTTCAGAAATAATTATTGCTGCTAAAGGCAATAGATGCCGTTAGCTGTGGACCCCATAAATACATCTTAGTGCATAGTTTATCTCAACATCCTTTGTACAACATTAAGTAATGTGATTAGCATTTGCCAGTTTTTTCTTTAGTTTTATTCTCCCCAGAGGAAACCCATGTGCCATGGAGTGTTTACTTTGAATAAAGGGGGTTTAGTAAACCTTGAGGGAATGGCTGAGGAGGAGGAAGGTGTTTTGCCTTCAAGTGGATGTGTTGCTAGGTATTTATAATAAGGAAGGCCACATCAGAGAAAAGTAATTATACGTGGGTGAGGAGATGAGTAGGTTAGACATAGTCCTTCATTCCTAGAAGAGACTTTTTCATAGCCTCAGACCAGAAAGTGTTCTGTTTTCCATGTAGTACTCCTTTCAGTCAGAGGAATAAAACTGCAGCTACATCCTTCAGCCCATGGTGTTAAGCATTCTTTCACATAGCATCACAACAGTGAGTGTCGAAGATGAGGACCAAAACCTGGAATTTCATCTCAGATGCTGTGGAAGCCAGTGTGAAGAGCAGAACTCAGGTCTGACATCCTTGTTTGAGTTGCTAAGGAGACACAGTGAAACTTTTTGTTCTGGTTATATTTTATTTTGTGCAGTAGACTTTATGGCCAGCCACAGTACATTGCTGTAGCTCTGTCAAAAGATAATTAAAAAATAATCAAAACACCCTAGTGATCGTCAACCGGCATTTTTCACTCTCCCAGGCAACGGGAGAGAATAGGAGGAAACATCATTGATGGGGGATCGAGGAACTCTCCTTAAGTACCAGCTGCAAATCTGTGCGGTGTTAAAGGAGGCTACACCAATGGCACGGGTCTCCCTCTTTGCCCATCAGCAATGCCTGTATTAGTAGGTATTAGCTCCACAAGTTGTCATAAAAGCATTAAGCAATAAGGGTGGGAGTGACATAGTAGTTTGTGCTGGTGAACAGGAAGAACTGTGTGTCATCTGTGAACTGCTAGTAGTACTTGCCACCATTTCATCAGTTCACCTCATATCTGGGAGGAGTTGGCAAGGATCTTGAAGTTGCCATTTAATTGTACATAGTTCATCCTCCAGAGAGCACAGAGTATTCTGATCCATTCTTCAATGGATTGGATTCTTCAATGACCAACCTGTCAGCCTCACCTCTGTGCCTGGCAAGATCATGGAGCACATCCTCCTAGAAGCAATGCTAAAGCACATGGAGGACAGGGAGGTGATTCGAGACAGCCAGCATGGCTTCACCAAGGGCAAGTCCTGCCTGACTAACCTGGTGGCTTTCTATGATGGAGTAACTGCATCAGTGGACAAGGGAAAAGCGATGGATGTCATCTATCTGGACTTCCAAAAAGCCTTTGACACGGTCCCTCACAACATCCTTCTCTCTAAATTGGAGAGATATGGATTTGATGGGTGGACTGTTCAGTGGATAAGGAACTGGTTGGATGGTCGCAACCAGAGGGTAGTGGTCAACGGCTCGATGGCCAAATGGAGACTGGTAACAAGTGGTGTTCCTCAGGGGTCCGTACTGGGACCAGTGCTGTTTAATATTTTCATCAATGACATAGACAGCGAGATCGAGTGCACCCTCAGCAAGTTTGCAGATGACACCAAGCTGAGTGGTGCAGTTGACACGCCTGAGGGATGGGATGTCATCCAAAGGGACCTGGACAGGCTGGAGAGGTGGGCCTGTGCAAACCTCATGAGGTTCAACAAGGCCAAGTGCAAGGTCCTGCACCTGGGTCGGGGCAACCCCCGATATCAATACAGGCTGGGAGATGAGGGGATTGAGAGCAGCCCTGCGGAGAAGGACTTGGGGGTACTGGTGGATGAAAAGCTGGACATGAGCCAGCAGTGTGCGCTTGCAGCCCAGAAGGCCAACCGTATCCTGGGCTGCATCAAAAGAAGCGTGGCCAGCAGGTCGAGGGAGGTGATTCTGCCCCTCTACTCGGCTCTGGTGAGACCCCACCTGGAGTACTGCGTCCAGCTCTGGAGCCCTCAGCACAAGAAGGACATGGAGCTGTTGGAGTGAGTCCAGAAGAGGGCCATGAAAATGATCCAAGGGCTGGAGCACCTCTCCTACGAGGACAGGCTGAGAGAGTTGGGGCTGTTCAGCCTGGAGAAGAGAAGGCTGTGGGGAGACCTTATTGCGGCCTTTCAGTACTTAAAGGGGGCCTATAGGAAAGATGGGGACAGTCTTTTTAGTAAGGCCTGTTGTGACAGGACAAGGGGTAATGGTTTTAAACTAAAGGAGGGTAGATTTAGGCTAGATATTAGGAAAAAATGTTTTACAATGAGGGTGGTGAAGCACTGGACCAGGTTGCCCAGAGAGGTAGTGGAGGCCCCATCCCTGGAAACATTGAAGGTCAGATTGGACGGGGCTCTGAGCAACCTGATCTAGTTGAAGATGTCCCTGCTCACTGCAGGGGGGGTTGGACTAGATGACCTCTAAAGGTCCCTTCCAACCCAAAGCATTCTATGATTCTATGATTCAACCTCCCCCTCTTGGCTACAAGATAAAAGTATCTTGTAGGCAATCTATCAACTGCTACAGAACCACTTGAGATGGTCAGAATGGATATGTGTCACCTACTTACTTGAAGGAGGTGATGGTGCTTCTAAGACTGTTTCAATTCCATCCCTGGGCTGGGTACTGATTATGCCAAGTTTTGTGTGACAGCCTCTGATCAGATGAGCTTATATTTGGCTTGCTGGCTTGCCTCCACTGTGAGATTTCTTGGGAATTTGTGTTTAAGACCAGGCATCATTTAGATAAATGTTGTGAATCTAGCACTGGGAGCTTGCTAGTGGTTGAACCAGTAGTGTGTGAAGGAAGGAGACAAGATTCCTTCTCTGAATGATTGATCACCTGTTTTGATCAGGAATGGCGTTGAGTAGTTTATGCATTTCTTTCCTAAATGTGACAGGTCCTGGGCGAGATTCACAAGTCTTGAATTATGACTCCTTCGGAGTGACAGTTGCTTCTCCATGACTGAAAGGACTGAATTCTGGGAAAGTTTGTTGGTCTTTTGTTGGTGGTACAGGTGCAATTAATTAATGCTGTTTAAGAAGACTTCCTGATCGTGAACAACCTCAGGTTAATAGCTTGGTGTGTGTTTCTGTTCCATAACAACTACCTTGTTGTCACAGACTGTTATATTCTCCCACCTAGCCTGTTTTCATAGTGACCACCAATAAAAAAATGGTACAAAGACATCCTGTTGTTCAAATGCACAACTGAAGCAGGCATTTCTAAACCTTCTGTTTAACATTTTCCACCATTCCAAAATTGATCATTTACTCCTTCACCATAATCTTGACACAAGAAAACACAGTAAGAACAAGTCCATCCCTATTTTTGAGGGTTTTTTTTTAGTGAAATACTAGTAAATACTTTGAGTTTATTGTGTGCTTAGGATTTGTTCCAAATATATGTATAATGTATATTTTTAATATGTGCATACAGTGGCAGTTTTATAAGGTGTTCTAATATTAATCTATCAAACATTTGAAAACAAGATTGGAAAAGCTTGATAAAAATTTAAGGACTGTTAAAGCTTTTCATAGTTGAAAGGAGAAATGTTCCACTAATTAGAAAAAAGTCACAGTGGTTTGTCTTTTTTTTTTTTAAATGGAGGCAATAAAACCAGAGGGATTTGGGAGGAAAAAAAAGTCATAGAAACATAAACCACCTGGATCCCCATGCAGCACAGGAGTTACGTAAGGGAAAAATCTGTCCCTGTATTACATAAAAAGGGACATGTGTGTATACACACATACAGAAAAGGGAAAGGGGAGGAAGAAACCCTACTGTACTTACCACCTCCACTGACATTTCCACAAATTCAGGGTGTCTTTACAGGGGCGAGGAGGGCTGCTGAGGTGCACAAGATTGGATGGGGTCCTGAAAGGATCTGAGCTGGGTTCCCCCATTTGTCCAGATATCTGACTGTGATCCTACCTCAGGGTCTTTGCATCAGCTAGCTCTTCAAATAACTGAGCATGGATGAGACCTTTAAGCCTTTGGTAATGGGCCAAGGAGTTTATTCACACCAGTGGACAATTCCATGTCTAGTTTTATCAGGAGACAGGCGGGTTCATCCAGGACTGTCTGCAATATCAGCAGCTGCTGCTGGCCCCAGAGAGGGCAACAGAGGCCTCAGAGGAGTGTGCAGCCATGTCAGGCACCTGCCACATCCATGTGATCAGACAACCAGTGGTGCAGCCTCAGGAGCGTGGATGAGATTGGGGGCCTTGGCTGGGGAAACAAGAAACGCTTTGATTTTCATTTCATTCCCCAGGTGCAAGTTTCCAGAGGAAGCCTCTGACAGTGATTAAAAACAGCTCTTCTCCCATGGTGGATGTCTTTCTGGGACAGAAGGAGAAAAAAAAACCCAACATTCTGTCCTCTTGCCTGAAGGGACAGCAGGAATAAACTAGCCTTTCGGGCAGGAGGAGTTGCAGTCCACTTAAAAGTGACTTGCTTTTCTTGAGGCATCAGAAAGGGATAATGCAGGATATAATGCTGCCTGCTATTGATTGGGTTTTTTCGCCCTGTCCATTAGACCGTGATGCCTCCTTTGTCATTTACAAACTATGCAATTTGTTGCAGCAGCTGTACGTGAAGGAACAGAAACAAACAAAAGAATTGCAGGGGAGGCAAGAGAACGTGCTAATGATAACCCGAGCTTTGCCATTAGCTCTCTAGCCCTTTCCTCACAGGACTACCCGGTGTCCTGGTGTGCAAGCACAGTGTCCCAGAGAAAGCAACTGCTGTGTATCATGATTTCTCTTACCTTAGTGTACATGAAACTCCCCTGACACCTTCATTTCTTTCTCTGAATAGCTTGTGCTATTGGTAGCCACATACTGTTCAAATTTCAGTTCTGCAACGTTTGCCTACACTTAGTCACCTCCACTTCCCTTTGCTGGTGTGTGGCATGGGTGGTTGCACTGTTTGCTCTTCTCTTCTAAAGGTTTGGTAAGAGAAGGGGTAACGATGTTTGGGAAGGCAGCATCCTTCACTGCAGAGAGTAACATCTCCCACTGAGGGATCTGTGTCTCCTCATTACAGCAAGGAGAGGATTAGGACCTTACAAGTATCAGCATTAGTTTGCTGACTTTCACTGAAGAATAACTGGATGGAGTTTGTTTCACCTTAAGAAATTCTCCACATGGTGGTTTAAATTTCAGAGTATGAAAGAAACACCAAAGCAGTATAGTCTGGGTGTTCATTACCAGCATTTGCAACAGTACTTATATTAAATTAACAGGAGACAGATAAAACCAGGTTGCTTTCTGTTTCAGATTCACTGTGTGATTTGACAGGGAGAGAGCTAGCATAGCCCGGAGCTGCCAGGCATTTGGAGGAAATGCTAAGTGACTTTCAGAATGATGAATCCAAACTTCACAATGTTTGCCGTTGGAGTCAGGTTGCAGACTCTTGCATTAGTTTCCTCTCAACTGAAAAGTTAATTTAAGAGACAAAAATGAATCAATAAAAAACAATGTCAGATACAAAATCAATACTGGGAACATAGGAACAGACTGAAAATTGAGCTTGGCCTCACAGTGCAAGCAAAATATTTGAAAATTGTTTCTCATTATTACTTACCTGCTTAGAGCTGTATTCTGAACCCTCTTCCCTTTAGAAGAGCTGGAGATATGACAAGGCCTGTATAGGAAATTTCCTTCAAATGATGCTTGTCACATCTTCAGCTCTAACTGTGGGAGTTGCCAGGGTCAGAACTGGATCTTGATGGGTAAGTGAAGATTGAGAGTTTTATGTAAAACAGTTTTATTGGTTTGTTAAGCCTATGAATTGGGGAAGGACTTCTTCCTCCTCTCCTCTCCTCTCCTTATCCCTTCCCTTCTTTATACTATCTTTATACTATACTTCATCTTTATACTATACAGCAGATTTAATAGGTGCAAAATTGTTCTTTCTGTTTTCCTACTTTCTAGGAATTTGCTAGTCTGTTCTTTCCTTTGCTTCATTATCCACATCAGCCAATGACATGTTAGTGACTTGCACATGGAATGTTTTAATGAGCTTTAGATAGTTGCTGAGAATTGTTATCCATACATCTCAAAATGCATTGCAAAGGTAGGTGAACATTCCTAGTTGCATTTTACAGTTAGCACAGAGAAGCTGAGAGGCTGGCCACAGGCACAGTTTTTTGTCCCCTGAGGTAGTGTTTTGTGCCGCCTTGGTCCTTGTATAGTGTAAACTTCTTCCAGAAACCAACTACATGAACATAATGTTTATCAGGCTTAAATAATCCTTTTCCCAAGGAGAGGAATTATGTGCATAGTGTAAGGGTTCATATAGGTCAGGCCTTGTTTAAACGTACACATTGAAAAGTGTGCACATTGGAAGATGGTAAAATTAAGGAAGGGCACATTCAGGGGAAAGCCATGAGGTCTCTCCAGTGTAGCTTAGCGTCAAAGGGAGAAACACAAATCCTGACTCCTATTTTTTCTCTTTATTTGATATATTACAGTTTATTTATAATATACAGACAACACAATTTCTCTGTAGGAATGCTTCCAATAAGTTTGGAGACAACTGTATCCTAAACCATTTTGCCAAACAGCAACATATCAAGATGCAAGTGGGCAGTGCTTTTGCCTCACTGTCAGATTGCTTTCCCAAATGTGAGCTTATTACACGCTGGCATTGTGTCACAGAGCGCTCCCTTTACTTGGAGAGAAGGGCTTTTATTTCTTAAGCCTGACTACTGCTTTTGAGTAGAGAAAAAATGTTTATGGAGGATTTCCCCTGAACATGTGGGCCTGTGTCTGCCTGTCTTCTCAGTTGGAAAATTCATTTCACAAGACAAATAATTGAGCTGTAGGCTAACTGGGAGAGCAAGCAGATGTGCTTCCTGCAGTTGGAACATTTTTTTATCTTTTCCCATTCTTCACTCTGTCACCTGTCTCCAGTAACAGAGTGATGAAAATACTCCTCCTCTCCTGTGCAGAAAAGGTCTCATATTGCTCCAAAGCCATATGTTTTGCCTTCCCTTTCTTGATATTTGGCAAAAGCTCTAAGTTTTAAATACTTCAGAGACATCCAAGTAATTGCTGCTAGGCAAAGGTTTGAAGCTCTATTAAATTGCTGGGGCTGTTCATAAGGTAAAAACTATTTTACGTGCTCAAACACTTTGCTCAGATCTTATATGAAGGTCTTCACTATAGACAAAGTATTGTAACACTTAAGACAGATAGGTTTCATTTCAAAATGTCATAATAGGGTTTTTTAGATAATAGACCATCCTGGTTCCCTTTGGAGATATATTCTTTATGTTACCGAACATAACATTAGCAGCTCACGTGTTTTCTCCCAGCACTTGAAAACAACGCCCTGAAAGGATATAGTAATGTTCTTAACCATATTTAATAACACATTACCTATACAAATCTGGATTTACAAATGCCAATAGATACTTGCATGTACAAACATATATTTTAGTCCCGTAGTAAGAGGCATGAATAATATGTAGTCATTAGAGGTCAGGGTCTGAAAGCTTGGCCTTACCAATCTGCCTGAAACCAGAGGAGGGCAGAACATTTGAAGTGGAAATCATTAAGGCTCTGGGAGATGTTATGATGCAACAACAAGGCAACATATTTCAGTAACAATTTTGCTGTAAATTTGACTATTTGTAAATAAAACTAATCAGAACATTTTCAAAAAAGGGTTTTAATATGTTCTTAGGGATAATTTTCATATATATCAGTAATTAGTTAACTGCATCTTTGTGCACTTTTTAGTGATTTTCTTAACTTTTTATTTTACTATCAGACTTAAAGGAGAAACTATTGCTCTCTTTCAAGAGAGAGCAAGATGATCTCTGATCAGAATTTCTCTAATCATGAGTTTACTACAAAACACCAGTGTTACTGCGTAGGCAGTTTTGTAGTTAACACAATGCATCGGGTTGCTCCCTCCAGTATTTTCATTTGTATTAAATTCCCTCTTTTTTTCTCCTCTTAAATGATCTCAGAAGATTCTCAGTCTTGCTTATGTAACACCTGAACCTACAAGACTAGAAGATGACAACACACAAATCTGGATATCTCTCTCAGTGCTATGTCCACATGTATATGTTTGAAGACAGATGTTTGCCCTGGGCCTTTTTCTATTAAGCTCATTCTCTGAGTAGTTAATGGTTTTCATTTTTTCTTCTGTGTGCACCATTATTTGATAGGATTTAGTCAACTGTGGAAATCAGACAGTGCCATTTTTGTTAATTATTCAATTTGTACATAAATTTTCCTTCAAGCAGTGACTGCTGTTTTTCACAGGTACAATGGGAATGCATTAACCCCAAGTACAAAGCAAAGAAGAAGAATTACAGGAACTCAGGCATTGTCATCCTAAACCAGTGCAAGGTAAATACGTGTTTTGTTCTTTGGCTGTTTCTTTACTAAACTCTCAGCGATATATTTTAAATGGTGTTTAGAAATGTAGGCAACAAAGTGGAACTGCCTGTAGAACAGCAGTGGAAACTGATCCCCTACAAAAAGTAAAGACAAGGACTTGAAGCCCAAAAGTAAGCTGACTGTCCCCAACTCTGCTTTTTCATTTCTCTTGCCCTACCCCTGCTGTTGTGCAATGGAGTAGGCAATACTCTTACACCTACAGGCTTGCCAATTGGCCTTTTGTGTGTTTCCCTTCTAATCCTTCCATCATTTCTACAGAATTACTCTTGTTCCTCCTAAACCAATAGCAAAATTTCCACTGACTTCCCACTGAGAAGGAGCAGAGCTTGGTTCTGCTTTTGATGTGAATTTTCCTTTCTGTAGTTTTAGAGTTTTGATAGTTTCTCTTTTACATTTTTGTTTCTGTCTCAAACTATATTTAACGCTTTCTTCTTTTACCTTATTTTCAGTTGGTCTCTTTCCTCCTTCCAGTTTACTTTTTTCAGGCAGCTCTCTGATGTTTTAGCAGTACACAGCTAATTTGAATGCCTTGCTTTCTTGTCTGCAGATCCACAAGATGCATTCTTTCTTAGATTATATCATGGGAGGCTGCCAAATACAGTTTACAGTAAGTGTCTTACTTCTCTAACTTGTTTTAAAGAAGGGGAATCCCCTTAGATACTGATTCATTACTTTCACAGAGAAATGATTCTTACATGCCATTCCTTGGTAAATTATTAAGGTCTTCTTGCAAAATGTATTAAGCCTGGAAAATAAAACTATGCTAATGCAGTAAGAGTTTTCTTGCACATGCTGATTTACTTTTATGTTTTGCATCAATGACAACCACATTGCAGATAGTAAAGACAACTTCATATAGGGGTGAGAAGCTAAGCTGGTGTAGTTCCACCAATTCCATCTGAGCTACACCCAGACCCAAAAGCTGGAGAACTGAATCAGCCCCTGTGACAGTGCTGACTGGCATTTGCCTTTCGAGCCTCAGTTTGTTCACAAGAATTTCAGATAAATTCCCTTGCTGGGACTGTGTCACGGGGGAGATTTCATCTCACCTGCCTTTAGCTACTTAAATGTTAGATGTCCTGTTCATCAATCCTATGGGCCAGTCTTCCTTTCCAGAGTGAGT
>VYZW01002487.1:16843-27780 GCA_013401315.1 Balaeniceps rex | reverse complement strand
GAGTGCTCCATTAAAGCAAGTTGTTTCCCCTCTAATGGTGCCATACAGAAAGTCACAGGCAGAGAGATAGTCCAGCTGGGGACCTCTCTCTGTCAGTCTGACGTAAATGCTAGGATAAATGCTGAAGTTTTGTACCTCAGCCATAACTACCAGCAGTAAGATGGCACTACAGGGGGATAACGTTGTTAACTTAGAGTGAATTCAGAAGCTATTCAGTTCAAAGAACAGGGCATAAAATGATTTGCGGAGCTCTCCATAAACAGAAATACAATATTTCGCATTTCCAAATAATCATTTTTAGAAACATTTAATGCTGTGTGGTTTTGATCTTATTTTCCCTTTTTTTTTTTTTTTTTTTGGTATTTTGAATCTGGGAAATGAAGTAAAATAAAATAAAATAAAATAAAATAAAATAAAGTATCAGTATTTCCCACAGCATAGGAATACAGATTGTGATTTAATTCCAGTCTGGTTTATGTGACTTCTAATTTCATGCCAGTTACAAGGATAAGATCTAATGCTCCAGGGTAATATTATTCTTCTGGAGATCTGATCTTTTCCTGTAGCACCCTGCGCTGTTTCTGCTCCCAGGTATCAGGTATCAGACATTGGATGCTACTGAAATGTTCCATTTCACTTTTTCCAGACAAGCCTTCATTTTCCAAAAAGATTTAACGAAAAAAGAAAGATTTTTTTTTGTCTCAACAGAAAGTTCCAGCAACAGCAGCAGCTCTAGACAGTAGTGGATTGCCTTCTTGTGTACAAATCACCTTTTTGATGTGTAAAACATGCACTTTGCCAGTACATCTCGCAAACTCATTGGGTAACACCCAGAACTGAGGACTCTGTTTCTGGTTTTGAAGGAAATACCTACTGTAGTGGACAAAGATCTTTGTAGTTGTCTTCTCTCGAGCAAAGCATCCTTTGTAATTACCTCTCCACCTTACCCAGCTTGTTCTTCTGTTATCCCCACATGGCTGCAATGCCCATTTCTCCTCCAAACCTGAAACTCGCCAATCCCTGGAAACCCCTTTAACTTCTCTTTCCTGACATTTCCTCCCTAAAAATATGACTGACTGGAAGAACTCAATTATCAAATGTGTTCAAGGTCATTAGCAGAAAGACAGTAATGTCTTCAAATAATATTTAAAAGCCTTTTCTATCCAGGGCAGGTGCTTAAGCACATGCAAAGACTGGTTAATATTCATTTCCCACAAGTCTAGCACAAGCACAGGAGCATTGTAACCATTAGAAAGTGTCTAGGGATATACATATTATTATGTTACAGCTGTGCTTTTCAAACTCTTTTGGATTCCTCCTAAATGTTTTCCAATGGAAGAGCAAGTCCTCACACAGCGCACTGAAGGGTCGTGGCAGTTTGCTTCCCTCTTATTTACTTCTCACTGATTTCCTATTTAGTAGGCTGTGAACCACAGGTTGAAAACTGCTGTGTTAAAATGGATTTCTTGATATATCTGACTGATAGTATTGCTTCTACTATATTTTACTATTTTAATATTTTATTTTGCTGAAATGAAACAAAGCCATTGGTAATAGGAAACTTAGGTAAACTCATCTGCAAGGACGGGCAGTGAGGACATAAAGGAAATGAAAGATCCACTATACTGGGGACTGCAGAGATCCCTGAATTACTGCTGACCTCAATGGTAAATCCACCAGCTAAAGAATTGTGTAAACTCATCACTATCAGTTTTCAACGTACATAGACTCAAGCTGTTGTGGATGTCTCTGTGCCTATAGCTCTGTTCATGCCTAACCTAGTGGTTCTACTTAAAGATAGTCACAAGCTGACTGTCTGCATGTTTTACTTCCTCCTACCCTGGTTGCACCAGTCCCCAGTGCTGATAGCACAGACTGGTTGTGAGATGTGTTGCTGTTTCCAGAAACGTATCAGAGATTCTCCAGTGGGCACTGAGGCAAAAGGGTGCAGCCTACAGGGGAGATAGTCAATGTTCCCTTGCTTTCTGCACACATCATATAATCTCCTTTTCACATAGTCCTAATCTGGTTAATTCAGACCACTGGAATAGAGGAGGCCTATTTCTTCCACCATCTCAGATTTCCATTTCTTTTAACTGGAATGGATCTGGAATTGTTTGAAACTCTCCTGGTACGTGTATTGTTGTTGTTGTTGTCTTAATATTAATGACATTCCTATTGAGTTCATGCTGTGTATAGGCAGTACGATACAACTGTGATTTGAAAGGGCACTTGCTGAGGGAGGGAAACTGGGATGCTAAGCATACATTTGATAACAAAAAGCTCTAGTATCATGTACCTGCTAAGTTAAGGCACTAGTGAAGGTTTTGGTAACATCATGCTGTGTGTTCTTGGGATACTTTGTACATCTGTTATAGGAGCATAGTTTGTAGTAAGAAAGAATGTCTCTGAAAAACGAAAGTAAACTTTTCCTTCACTTTAAAACCATTTATTAAGAAGCTTTCATCTGTAGAGATCAATAGTGCTGATTCCAGTTCGCTACTTTTATGCACTGCTTATTGCAAAATGCTGTATCTCTTATCAGACAGTGTTACCTGCTGCAGAAGAAATGTTCAGAAGTTGGCAGTGCAAATGGGTCTGTAGTCAGAAGACATTTTCATCACTTTAGGAAATACAGCAGAAAGGGTGTGTAACATGCACAAAAGGAACTGTAATAGAAAGATAAATGGACAGATTCTCTCTTAGGCAGGTCACGGTATTGGACAGGCTGATTCATTGCTGACAGATCTAGCAGGAGGTCCAAGCTATGTAGGATGTTTTCAGTGCAATGAAAATCGCCCTTTTACAAGGCTGAGGAAAAAAAGTACTAAGTGTAGTTATTGCTGTGTTATGTTCTTGTTTAGCTGTGGGAAGATGATTGGTACATTTGAACTGATACATTTAAAGATACACTGATAAAAATCAAATGTACGCACTGTAAGAAAGATTCCTACTTGCTGCCCACAAGATTAGCTCAGTTGTAATACTAGCCTAGCTTCTGTGATATGTTAGTTTTACAAATCCTTATCCTACTTATTTGCACAAGATCTTGGTACTGCAGGGTAATGCTAAAAGAGCAGAACTCTGCGTTGTTATTTTGGAATCATGGCAAGTAAGAGCGAACATCTTTCTTAAAAGTCCTTCCCTTGGGAATCAGACAGAGATTTGGATCAAAGTACAGTGCATCCAAGTACAAATATTCATAAAGGCTTCATCATAGGAAATTAGGATATTTTCTGCTTATCAGCAGATCTCTACTACAAGGACCATTTCCAAAAAGGAAGCTTGTTTTGGGGAGAGTTTTTTCTTTCCCCAAGACTAGCCACAGACATTTTTCCAAGCTCATGAAACTCACTGCTTATTCCTACACTGTGCTCTTGGTTTTGGTTAAAAAGCATTTAGCCGTGGCTAACAGACACAAAGGAAGATTTGTCCAGTTCTGTCTGGTGTGTCGCTTCAGCCTCATTAATGTCTGGTTTGGGGTTATTGGTGAAAATGCCCACTTTTAACAATTTTACAGGAATGCCCTCTGTTTCCCTATCATAAAGTCAAATTTTTGCATTTTCTATAATCAGAACAAAGAACTGAAGTTAAATTAATATCAGAGAAAATATACATCTTTTTAAGAAAATACTCATTCCTTGGCTAAGATTTTTTAAAAGTAAGTGTCCCAAAACTAAGCTAATCCATACAAGTATCTGTGGATTTGCCTTAGGTTTCACAAATCACTAGTGTTTCTTTCTTCCTCAGTTACGTGCATGCATGCAAGTGAGAACATGAGAGATATCCCATTAATTTATTCAAGTTAAATCAAGCTATCATTTTTGGAAAAAGATCTATGTGGAAAACAGACTCACTGCTTCAGTGCATGAACAGTGAGTACGGAAGTGGAGGTGAAAGATTACTTTATTTGCAAGCCAAATCAAGCTCATATCTCCTGACTGAAATGCGGTGAGGTGCAGGGCGTTCATAGTTGATCAAGGCGACGAAGGGATTTCCAAGCTAACTAGAGCCCAGTGAAAAATACTTGTCTTCAGCCAAGAGTCAGAGGTGGAAAATCAGAAACAGTGGGGGAAAGCCATGTTGGGTTGACTCGGTATGATTTTTTCCTTTTAGTTTTTAGCAACAAAAAAGAAGTTTCAGGAGCTCTGTGTCTTTATTTAAGGGAGAATGAAAATGTCATGTTTCATTTTCCTTTTATAGCTGCATAAAATAGTCTTCCCTGTGCCAAGCAGAGGCTCCAGCTGGGGAAGCTGCACATTCGCAGAGGCAAGCTGGGACTTCAGAGTTCTTTTTGCAGCCTTCAGCAAGGCCCTTACCTGTCAACTGCACTGTAAAACTGAAAATTGAACTCTGTGCATTTGTATCTGTTGAAGATCCAGGTATAAGGGGTGTTTTGGAGGAAGAGGTCATTGGACAAAATTATGAGGGAGTTTATAAGTGGCTTTGTTCCCACTATGAAACCCTTTGGGTTTCTTGTTGCTCCTTTTAGGAATTCCTAGAAAGCAGCACCAAAAATTCAGAAGAGGGTTTTCTGGTCCATGACAGTCATATCACAGGAAGAAATGAGGTTCAACAAGGCCAAGCGCAGGGTCCTGCACCTGGGTCGGGGCAACCCTGGGTATCAATACAGGCTGGGGGATGAAGGGATTGAGAGCAGTGTGCGCTTGCAGCCCAGAAAGCCAACTGTATCCTGGGCTGCATCAAAAGAAGCGTGGCCAGCAGGTCGAGGGAGGTGATTCTGCCCCTCTACTCGGCTCTGGTGAGACCCCACCTGGAGTACTGCATCCAGCTCTGGAGCCCTCAGCACAAGAAGGACATGGAGCTGTTGGAGCGGGTCCAGAAGAGGGCCACAAAAATGATCCGAGGGCTGGAGCACCTCTCCTACGAGGACAGGCTGAGAGAGTTGGGGTTGTTCAGCCTGGAGGAGAGAAGGCTGTGGGGAGACCTTATTGTGGCCTTTCAGTACTTAGAAGGGGGCTTATAAGAAAGGTGAGGACAAACTTTTTAGCAGGGCCTGTTGTGATAGGATGAGGGGTAATGGTTTTAAACTGAAAGAGGGTAGATCTAGACTAGATATAAGGAAGAAATTTTTTACGATGAGGGTGGTGAAGCACTGCAACAGGTTGCCCAGAGAGGTGGTAGGTGCCCCATCCCTGGAAACATTCAAGGTCAGGTTGGATGGGGCTCTGAGCAGCCTGATCTAGTTGATGATGTCCCTGCTCATTGCAGGGGTGGGTAGGACTAGATGACCTTTAAAGGTCCCTTCCAACCCAAACTATTCTATGATTCTAAGATGCATGCCAGAGTATACCTTCAGTGAAAAGTATAAAGAGCATTTTAAAAGGGAAAAATTAATTTTAAGAGGATTCGTTAATATTTGCTTTTGCATTGAATGCTTCCCACAATCTTCTCTAAGCCTTTTCAACACAAAAATCTGCAGGATTCAAGCTTTATTTTTACCCTGCAGCTCACCTTTAAGCTTGCTATCATCTTTGAAATTGGGAGGGTTAATTATTTAATGCTTAGATGTTTTGAAGATAAAAAATACCAGACAGGCAGTATCTACTAGTATTACTACAGCCACAGTAAGGTTTAAAATAGCTAAGAAATGTCCCTAAGTGGAGTTTTCATTTATAGTTTTAGTAGGACTTTTAACTCTCTCAGGACATTTTTGGTGCACAGCTTTTATGTCCTGAACATCACCTGAGCTGGAATAATTTAATTAAGTATGAGAACCTAGAGATAGTTAATTTGATTCATCTGTATTAGAACATAATTTTCCACATGGAATAATAATGCAGTTCATTTTTTTCCTAGTTATGCCCTTTTAGTTTTATTATCTCTTATTTTATAAGCTGTCATTTACTTTTAGACATATTTATCAATACTATCCTAACTCAAATTTGATGAAGTACACTGTAAAATTACCTTTGCTTTAAGGCTGCAATTTCTGCAGAAAACTGTTTCTGGTAAAGGTACGTGTTTGGTGTGGGTATACTTATGCCCAGAAGAGCTCCACAACACATTGACTTTTCTTCTTTTCCAGGTAGCTATAGATTTCACTGCATCAAATGGTGATCCTAGGAACAGCTGCTCACTGCACTACATCCACCCCTATCAACCCAATGAGTACTTGAAAGCATTGGTAGCTGTTGGGGAGATTTGCCAAGACTATGACAGGTAAATAACCACATTTGGTAACAGAGTTGTCTTTAGAAAGTGTTTTCACAGTGTGAAATCAATGACTGCCTGCTGCCGGCTGCAGTAGCTCCATGTTTAGTCACTTAAGAGAAATGACTACACATCAGAAAGATTAGTGTACCTTAACACGCTTTTGAGAGTGACAGTGGGTTTAGATTAGCTTCATGGTAATGGAAGGCCTGTTCTTGGCTGTTTGGCAGATATGTATGTTAAGTTTCAGGTTTGTATTCACATGCCAAAATTGCACGTTTGAGTGGATTTTTCGTTTGTGTTAAACTTGAAGCCTGTTTTGCAGATGCTGATAGCATCATTTCTGATACGCTTGGGAGTCTGGTTCTGTCCCATCCTACAAAAAAGTGTTCCCGAGATTTTGTGTTTGAAACTGACTTTTTAGTTGCCTAAACTGCTTAGTGGCCGTGTCTATTCTTAGAAGTAAATGTATGGTCTTTTTCAGTGTTCTCCTGGCCTGTTGAATATTACAGTCTCTTCTAAAATAAATATTAAAAGATAGCGATAATGTGTGCATACAACATGCCTTTAAATAAATGAACAAATGCAAGTAATTGGGCCAGATATGATTTGATTACATTATGTACTTCTGTTACTTTCAAATAGGCTGCCTGCATCTATCAAATTAATTGCCCATTATTAATCTAATTACCAAGTGCATTTCCTTTAAATGTTCTTTATTTGTTGGTGAGGCATAGTATCTTACACAATTATTCTTTCTAATCTTTGCACATGTAATAGACATCCACCCACCACTTCGCCATATGTAAATACCAGATCTCAAAAAAAACCAATGGTATTTCCAGTCAAATTTGAATTATACTTTCTGTATAAATTGTGGAGTGACTTAATACTGTGGTTTGCATGTTACATGTCGCATATACCAATTAGCCTGCTCAGAGGCACTTCCATTTGCATAGTAATTAAATGTCTTCTCAAAGAAGAATGAGGAAAATACTGCCCTGGTACAATTTTTGTAAGAATTTGATGGTCAAACTTAGTCAATGAGTCTGAGAAAATTAATATTTTATTGTAAGTGAGCTGATAATTCCTCAGTGATTATGCAGTAATTTAATCATTACCAGCAATAATTCAGTGGGTAAATACCCTTCAAAATAGGGAAAGGAATAAAAAGGGATGGTTTATGCACACAGATTTTTTTATTTTATCACTTAAGGTGTATTTTTTAAGAAAATGAAATAGTTAAGTGGCACAGGCCCTCCTGTATGGAGACATTAGTCCCAAATCAGGATTCTTCTCTCAATATAGCGTATTCCAATCAGTACAAAAAATAATGGCCAGTCATTTTTTAAATGAAATCATCAGCATCATTCAGTTCTATTGTACTGCAGAAAATGCCTATTGATGCTAATCAGCACAACTAAGGTTGTATGAACTATGGGCTAGGGCTGAACAAAAGCCAGAATTTCTTTTCCCAGGGAAACATCACCTTTCTGTCATGTGTTTGACCTATGCATGCTCTCAGGTTGTGACACTATAAATACATTCCCATGGGCAAGTTGATTCAACACGGTCAATACTTTTTCATCAAAATGTCAAGCGAGGACCTTTTCTTTATACTTGCATGTTTTGAATCCAGCAAACTGGAAATGCAAACTTATAATTTCTCTAAAGAAGAAAAGAAATTACTAGGAGCAAACCTTCACACAAAATAATCTACAGGTTCTATATAGGAGTTCTTTTTGTGTTTAGTTGCAGCCTTGAGACGTATGAGCATATATGACCTATAAAGTAAATCTTCTGTATATACACTTTAAAAAAAGAGTTTCAAACTCACTTAAAAATCCAAGATGTGGCACAGATCCATATCTGTTCAAGTGAGTCCAGTTGTGCTTCAAATACTGGAGTAGGATTTCTGTTGCCAGGTTAAAATCAGCCAGAAGTGAAAAGAGAGCGACACACTGAACCTAAGGGCTGTTTAGAGCCAGAGTGTCATCATTTGCATAGGGGCATGTCTTCAGTAAAACTAAAATATGAGCCCACAAAGATGGCAGTGCTCTTACCTGAAGTTTTGTAGTTTGTACCCATCTAGTATCTCTAATAGGCAGAACTGGCTGATTTCAATCTGAACCAAGGAAAATGGAGTGGTTTTCTTTGGGTCTCAGGATTAATGTATTTACATCAGATGAAAGAGTAGTTGGAATAATGTAAAATCTGTTGTTTGCAATGCTTTTTGCATTCCAGTATCACAGCTGTTGAATGCTAAGTACTTTTGCTACACTTACATACCAAAAGACTGCTTTTTTATATTTGTTAAAAAAAAAACCAGCCTATAGCTATTACTTAAAATACTTCTGTAATTAGAAACATTCAAATTTATTTGTAATTTGGGAGGAATTTGATTGGCAAGTAATGTAGAGAGAGACTATACTCAAAATCCAAAATTTTCTTTTATATACTCTAGTTCTGTCGATCAAGCCAAATCTTCTCATAATCTAGGTTTGTATACATATCAGCCTAACATAATGAATCACTAAGTAATTAATACTCCAAATTAAGTGCCGCCTCACATCCCTTGATACAGTGGAATAATCCCTGCTCATCCAAAAGCCCATTTATCTGTATGGTTCAGAGATCCCTAAACAGTTAAATGAATAGCGCTGTTCTGCGTAGTTAAGCGTGAAAGAATAAGATTCATTCTTTCATCAGCAATATTCAGAGAATGAGAAATAGACTTTGATTATTATCCTGATTGTAGAAATGCTGCAGTCCTGTAGGAATAGGCCAATCTGATAATGGTATGGGAAATGGAAGAGCTGTTCACCTGCACAAAAGACTTAATACTTTATCTATATGGTGGAATTGTTTCAGGCTATAACAACATTTGTCATAAGAGAGAAGATAAAGTTTGTATGTGATATAATCAGTGGCTAAGCAACAGCAGCAATGGATCATAAAGGAAGGAGAAACATTCAACTCTAAAATGTAGTTTGAAATACTGGAAAGGGGAAAACATATTAAAAACTTATTATTGAAAATATTTGGTAAAATAAGCAGACAGCTCCACGGAGAAGAATTTATTTTAAGATAAATGACTCATGAATGTTTAAAGATGACCTCATGAAGCAGTAAGTGAGAAATATATATTTCCATTTAAATATTTTCACAAGCTTTCTTTTATATAAAGAGTTATATCACTGGTATAATTTTACCTTGAAATTGAGCAGGTCTACTCCACCTTTTTGTAGCATAGAGAAACAGATGAAAATGATGAAAAATCATTGGGCACTGAAGTGTTTAATATTAAAAGGGCCTGCTTCTGTATCATTCCATCTTTATTCTTTACCTCAGTAATTTCAGTGTTGAGTTCTCTGGATCAGAAGTCAAATCAAGTGGTTTGTGATGACCAGCAATATCAGCCTAGCCAGGATCCTGAAAAAATCAGTTGATCACTACCGAATGTGCGTATATTCCCTCCACGTGTTTTGAACAATGAGTTAGCAAGTGTACTTAAGGCAGATGAGGTTATACCGAGCTCTCCGTGCACTATGGCTGGCTTAGGACTTCTAACCTTCATCAACTCTGAACAATAGTTTTGGCCACCCTTTTGTTTTGGAGCCTGGTGGAGAACCCTTCAACGGAATGCTATTTTCAGAGGATAGATGGCAGGTGTCTTTGCTGGTTGAATACCCAGATATGAGGAAAGACAAACTGATTCATCAGTTGAAGTATCGGACCTGTGAACCAGAATCTTATAAAAGCCATGAAACTCTGTAAGTTATATAGTAATAATTTTGAATGTGTCCTGTTCTCCATGGCAACTGTTCCCCAAATACTTTTCATTTGTATCACAAAACTGCCCCCTGCTCAGCATGGAACGACGCTGCTTTGTAAGCCAGAGAAGCATATGGCTAAGCTGAGCAATTAGGGAATGTTTCCTTTCCACTGTGTACCAGCAAAAGGTCTGGCCATGTCCTGACTGCAAGTCAGGACCTGACCTACCTCTTCTCCCTTCCCCTTCACACATCCTGGCTTCCATCAAAAGAAAACTGAGGCATGTGGACAGGGAGGAGCTCCTATGCTCTGCAGGAGGATGTACTAACTGAATAATGGCAGGGAGACCGCACCTGTGAGCCGCACAGCGCAACACAGCTGCCTTGTGTAGGCAAGAACCAGCACCCAAATAGTACTGGTATGTGCCCTCAGCACATATACATGCACTGTTGCAAGTCTATTTCCATTATTATAATCTGGAAACATCTGCAAATACTAGTATCTATGGATAAAACAAGTACTTTTCCCAAGATAGGTGCAGGTGTGCTGTGAATCTCTCATGTAAGCACCTACAGCTATATAACTAGACACACACACACACATATATATATGTATATACACACTAGAGTTCTACCTGTGTGTGTATAAATATATAGTTATGCATATAATATATAGGTATTACATATACTTACATACATATAATATGTATGGTTAACACTTAACCATGCAGTAAAAAAATTGACTTCTCTTTTATGCTGTTTTATAGCTTCCCTCTATGCAGAGCAAAGCCATAAGTCACAATAACAACAGTGCACACAGTTTATTAAAATGGCTGGTCCTTTGATCTTAATGATTTGTTTTACCAGTGCTGGAATACAACCAACTAACCATGAGTGTAGCTCATCTTTCATTCTGCAGTGATTGCTGTCTCTGGCAAAGGAAAAAGGACTGGGGGCTGTAAATAGCTTGTTTGTAAGGATAAATGCTGT
>VYZW01002487.1:4979-15022 GCA_013401315.1 Balaeniceps rex | reverse complement strand
ATGATCTTACATTATTACAGGTTTTAATGATGATATTGTGAGTGAAGCCCATGGCAGGACTTGCAAATCTGCTCCTCAGTTTGAAATCTGATTTCTGCAGTTAGTAGCTTTCCTTTCTCTTCTGCTTATTAAGAATCTCATTATATTACATTAAATATTTATCTTTACATTAAAACCTCTGTTCCGATTCAGCAAGACACTAGAACTTCTTATCTAATCCCATTGAATTCAGTCTGACTCAAGCAAACACGGAAATATTATGCAAAATATAGATGGCACTAAGATGGAGTTAAGAGTTTTACTGAATTTGAACTTCATTGTTAATTGTTCGCCCCACACCCAAATGTTCAGTGCCTCCCATATACCTAGATGGTCTTTATGATTAATTTTTACACATAGTTTTATATTTGTGCATGCATTCAGAGTTCTTCACTGGATTAATAAAAAGTGCTCGCAAAAATGTGTGAGAATCAGCTTTTGTGTGGTCAGATCAATACTGATACCTTGAAAAAGACAAAGGTTACCTGTATTTCATCAAATACTTTTAAGCATTTGTTGCACTGGATATTTGTGGAACTTCGCATTCTTGATCGGCCATCCCTGTTCTGATCTATGCACTCAACTCATGATTCCATGTGTTTAACCACATAGTTTTGTAAAATGATGTCATAAAGTTGGTCTTCATTTTATTTGTATTCAAAATCTATTTCAAAAATTAGTTCTTAATTATTTTAAATCTCTGCATCTGTTTATTCACTCTTAAAGATACTGCAGATTTTTTTTATTTCCAAGAGCCTTTGAAACACACGGAAGATAAATTCCACCTGTTTCCTGACACTAATGTCTTTTTTCATTTAAGCAAATAGCCTCCTTAACTCTAAATACTCAAGTAGCTCCTTAAAACTGACATTCACACTGAGATCATGTGTTAACAAATAAACTGCTTGTGTAAAACACACTTGTCTAGCAACCTCCCCAAAGGCCACTAATGAGAAAGAGTACATTATTCCTGCAAAATGCAGAAATTATTTATGTGTAGAGCTCTGTAAAGTACTTAAGAGTGAAAATTTAAAAACTGGGCCACATTCCACAAAAGATATGAAAGTCCTGAAGTCAGTCTGAGTTTGAACATTAGCTTCTGCAATCAGTTATTTGCAGCAGTAGCTGACTAGATGCAAAAATTCCTCTTTATGATTTCTTCTTCAGTATTTTAGGCCTGAACAAGTGTGTTCACTCTGATTGAAAACCATATATAAAACCTTCATTACCTCATGCAATAAAGTGCACTTGAAAATTAAGAAGGGAAAAAATTAAAGGAGAAAATAAGAAGACCAGTGTTCCCAGTCCAGCATATCCCTTTCAGTGTAGATCTAAGAAGGGAAAAAAATGAGTCAGATGAGAGGTCCATCTGTCCCAGAAACACATTTCCTGAAGTACCCAGCAGAGGGCAGTTAGGGAGGAGAAAGAGGACAAGGTGTGTATAATGCAGTACGTGTTATGGAAGTCATACATAAATCAGTGGGATTGGTCCCAAATACAAAGATCAGTACGTACTTAAATGCTGTGTTTTGGATTGAGGCTTTAAGTGGAAAAGACATCCCAGAGTTTACACCTTGCGGTCCACTTTATTAATCAGAGCATCATCCCCAAGAATTACTTATCAGGTCATTCATCCTGAAGCTATGTCTGGGTTTGTGGATGAAGACTCAGGGAGTTACCTTGGCTGGAGGGATCTGAATTAAATACCTTGAGGTAATTTTGCCAGACACAAGGAGAAAAGCAGCAACTTGCTTTGGTTGAGATAGTAGTATAATAGTAGTTCATTAAAACTGGGGCGAAAGAATGATGCCTAGAATAACTGGCACTATATGTGACATTAAATATTTCATGAAATCCCTACATAGAGCTATAGATGTTAAAATTTAATCTACCCATGCAGATCAATAAATAAAAATATGCTTAATTATTAAGCATCTCTCTTTATCACTTTAACTACAGAAACAGCCTTTCTGGAGCCTGTTAAGCAAAAATGCTGATTAGCATATCTAAACAAGTTTTAAAATCATGGGGGAAAAGACATGAATCTTTTTATTTAGTGCTTTAATAGGACCAAATTTGCATAGACATACAACAGAAGAAAAATAGAAAAACAGTAACCTATACAGAAAAACTTGTAGCTTATGTTTATCAATAAGCTCAGGTGTGGGTAAACATATTCTGAAGTGTTTGGATAGACCAGGACTAGAACTGCACTGGGAAGAAGGAATTGCTAATACTTTTAATCACCAAACTGGATTGAAAATCCTTGGATTTAACTGTTCAGAACCTAGGCTGGCACGATTACATAATATATACATACACATATTTAGTATTTGCCTTTGCAGAACCTGTATTTGCAGACAGCTGCCACACAGGGGTTTCTACAATCACCAATTTTTATCCCAAGAATCAGTACAGGAGAATTAGTCTAGTACAACAGCTGTGTTGGGAAGTTGACTTCGTAACAGTTTCTTTTGCCTGTGTACATACATACATATATATATGTGTGTGTGTGTGTATATATCTGTATATATATGTATGTATCTGCAGGCCCTTTATCTGGGCAGATACTGTTGATTCTTACAGCTCTGCCTTTTCCCTTACCAAGTTTTTATCTTTGTGTCTTCTTCACACTGCCTCTTCTTCCAGGAACTCAGTTCCTATGTCAATGTATCAGTCACGAGCGGTCCCTTCCAAGTTTCTTAGCAAAACAACTGCTTCCTCTACATGCTTTCCAGAGACCTCTGCTGCATTCTGTCAGCTGGTAGATACATCAAAATCTGAACCGTCTTCAGGGCTTTTCTATGCAGCCTTTACTATTTTTCAATTCAGCTTGAAATCTCCTCTGAGGAAGATCTTTGTTCTGTGCAGTAGTTGACACTTCTTCGGGACTGTGCAGACTGGTACCGCTGGGATTTCTCTGTCAGCATTTCTTTCTGAAGAGAATGACTTGAAGTATAAAACCCTACAAACTTTATGTGAAATTGCATACAACCTACTGCTGTAGAGACTAGATGTCTTTGTAAACAAATATTAATAAGTAAATAAGCATAAATAAAAGAGATAGCAATTTATCTTGCCATTTTCACTGATGCCATCTGATACTGATCTGGTACATCTTTAATCAATGCAACCATTTCCACAATTTCAGAAGCGTGAATTTCCTCCTTGCATTGTTAAGGATATAACTATTCTCATCATCCACTCCATTATATTAGCATATAGCTGAGAAGCCAATTATTCCCATTATCTGTCCATAAATGAACACCATATTCTAAATCTTCTCATGCAAGTTTCCTCCTTTACAGAAAGTGGACACCTTTTGCCTGAGTTGACCTTAACAGGATGTTTGTGGGTCAAATTGCTCTCAGTTAAAGCTAGACAATTCTTGTGAATTACATTCCATTTACTATCTTACTATCCCCTCCAAATTATTGTGAAATTAACCTTGATCAGAGATTCCAAATTAGCAGACAAACAGAGTTTAGTACCCCATTTTCTCCTGCATATTCAGTGATGCCTAGCTGAATGTTTAGCCATCAGTATATCTCATTTACAATTTTGCTCTAACTTGTTTTGATAGTGTTCTTCATTTTCACTTAATGTCATTTTGATTTTGGTAAAATTACATCAACAGCTCATTTGGTCACATTAAATCACAATATAATCTCTATAACGGTTTTATCCTGCTCATCCTAGAAAGCTCATTTGTATCTTGAGAGCATTTGATGAGAAATTCCTCTCCCAGCACCTACCTGCATACATATGCCAACGCAGTCCTGTATTCCCCTCTTCCCAGCACACCCCTTAGAGATGGATATTTTCTGGTAGAAAATTGTTGCAGAGGAAGGTCTCTGACCAACCCTTTCCACTGTAATTTGTAAAAAAAGGACAAAATTATGTGCATACGTAGCAAAGCTTTTGTTCTTGTGGTTGCTTAGTGCAGTACACCCTGAAACTTGAAAGCCACACTTGTGTTTCAAGAGGGCAGGGACCCACCACTGTTCGGTTTGGGGTTCTTTATGATCTGCACCTTACATGATGGAATTCAGCCTGCTGCCTGCAGTGTTGTCTTCAAGTCATGTCAAGTTTTAAACATCTGAGATTACAGTCTGTGTGAGAATGACCTTTTCAGTGATGGTACGGTTTTCCATATATGATCCCACGGATATGCCAATTCACTATAGAGTTAACGTTTTGGAAGGTTCAGGGACATATGTGCAACCCCTTAAAATATATAGGACTGTCTGGAAACTGCCTGGATGGAGAAGTTAAATATAACTCACTGTAGCCTCTTGCAGCATCCCCTTCACTAGTTTATTCCCAGTTATAAAGTCCCATTTCTTTTTCAAGATAAATTTTACTGAATTGGGTCATTCATGTAGGTATAAATCAGGTCATTGCAATTTATTTGTCATCTTGCAGGGGAGCTTGACATTTCGTCTCACCTTCCTGAGTATGCCATTTTATTAGGCTATCCTTCTAGCAAGTGATCTCTCACTGCCATTTCATTTTGCTTAACCTACTCCTCCCCCAAGCTCTGATGACTTTTTTTTTCTGTGGGTATTTATCTTTCCCCAGTCTAGGAATTTCTGAGTTCACTTGATATTTTTACCCTGCAGAGCTTCTTTTGCAATTCTTTTAATGTTAACAAGGGGAAGTTTAAATCCATTGTACCTGGATTTGGCTTTGTTAGTTATTTCATGAGTTGATGCCTTTCGGTGGTTAGCTTCAGAGAATTTGTATTCCCCTGCTTCATTAATTATTTCCCTTGCAGGTGAGACAGGCATTCCCTCATCTTCCTGAAACCCAGTTACATGACAGTATCTATTTCTCAGTATTCAGCAGATTCCAGCTCCCCTAAGGTGACTAAGAGCTGTAATTAAAGACAGTGAATGAATTTTAATGTCAGGATTTTGCACATGATTGTGTAGCCTCTCTGTCTGCGACAGACCAAACAATGTAGCTGTTGCAGTGATTTACCATTGATTTGCATGCTCCCAGCTCTCTTTTGTAACCAAGATGTATGACAATCAGTTCGTTCCTGCCACTCCATTAAAAATCACTGTGCATTACGGACTGGATGCCAAACCTTGTTAGGTACAGTGCAGGTTTGATTAAAGACACAGTAACCTGGCCAAAACCAGAGATGTGGTTGTATTGAACCAGGCACAACCACACAATGAATATGTGGTGACAGCGTAGCAATCCCCCAGAGAATACAGATTAGGGAGAGAAAACACTGCTGCTGCTGAACTCTTGCGGTCTTTCAGACTCCGACTGGGGCAGGCTGAGAGCTGGACCGCAGCCTGGCTCTACCCCCGGCCCATCCTGGAGGAGCACAGGTGGCTGTGCAAGACTGCAAGGAGTGAAGCGGATGGGCTGTGGTCCCTTCCACTTAAATGGTTTTATTTAGCCCTATTCGATCATACAGATCATGTCCTCTGTTTACCTAGCTCTGCTTGCAAAGCAGGAACTGAAAATGTTTAAATATTTCAGACGATTTCGTATTTTCTTTGGAACTGCTGCTAATCCCTGTAAGCTGTTATGATTCAGAATTTACTGGCACCAAGCCCTTCTCGGATAAGTACTAAATAATACACTCAGGAACATGATTCATTCATATGCTTTAGAAAAGAAACACTTAATTCAGCTCATATTCTTCCAGTTCACTCCCTGAACACGAAAGATTACAATTTTAATTGAGTTCAGAGATGACTCTATTTTGTTTGTGGCATTTGCTGTTTTCTTCTTTTTCTTTTCCTTTTCCCCTCTCTCCTTTCCTTCTTCCTCTCCCCTTGCCCCCTCCCCTTCCTTCTCCCCCTCCTCATATTCACACTTTTTTCAATTACATCTGTAACAGACACTCCCCTTTTATTTTTGCAATTTGAAACTTCTTTCTAACAGAGGAAAAATAGCTGATTTTATCATGGGAAAACTATGTAGAGCAGAGCAAATTCACAGTTTATTCTTCTAAGATTGGAATTGAAAATGAAAGGCACAATAATTGATTTTGCTGCGTCCAGCACAGTACTTTAAAAATAACTCCCTGATAATTCTGATCTGACCCAAAAGCAAAATTGCAAGTGACAGCTTAATATCCAGGGATTCTAGTCAGGTATAGACCTTGCAAGAATTTCAGAGAGCTGTAAATTTAAGATTCTTGGTCATTTGAAACCAAAAATGTGTTCTTAGTGTTTCTTTCCCCCCATACCCCATGTTTCTTTCTTTTCCCCCCATTCACTGCATCATTAGTACTACTACTGCTACTGTGTTACTCCAGCATAAAGTGAGCAGGTTTTCAAGCTGAGGCTCTCCAAGGTCAGTTCCATAGCATCCATACAAATTGCTGCATTGACTTCAGGAGCTTAAAGGTAAGCACATCTATAGTTACATACCAAAGGGCTTTCATGAGCTCCAGTAAAATGAGTCCCAAACAACCTGTGTAAGTGGCTAGCTAGAAGTTCATCTTTCAGAATGAATAAATGGTATGTGGAATGACTTAGGCCTTTTTTCGCCCTACATTTACTCCATACAATTAAGAACTTAGATTCCCAATTTAGATTTTAAAAAGGAACTAATTTTCAGAGAACATAGTCCTGGCAGCTCTTGTTTTCCTTTCTGAATACAGGTATTGCCACACTGGTGAATATCTAGCTCTATTTCCAGCATCATCTATGCCAGCAGCTTCAGAGGAAGTTGCAAAAGACTCTCTAATATCTGACAAATTGATTTCACCCAGTGGAAAAGTTTTATCTTTATTTTCCTCCTTGTTACTAGGAATAGCAAATCCTTCTCAGAATAAAGCTGAACTCTAGGTTTCAATGATACTACATGTCAGAGGGCACCAGTGGTTAACAAGACAAGATTTTGAAATGTTCTTTATTCTGTCTCCTTATTATAAACATATTCCTTACCTTCCAGTAACACTAGGCTTCCTAGTGAAACAGAAAAAGGTATCATTATCTGTATCACTTTTACTAATTTACAAAACCTTACTATTTCCTCTATTCATCTCTTTTCCTGTCTGTGTAGTACAGCTCACTGAAATCTCTCTCCTCTCTACCCCTATTAATGTATTGATTTGTAATTGCGCTTCCTCTGTTTCCACTAGATAGCTTGAAGGATGGGTGACTAAAACTTAGCAATGTTCCAAAAGGATAATATGGGATATTTTCAGAATTTATTTTCTCCTATGCATTATGTTATAGCTGAGGTTACTGAGGGACTTTAACTTGTTGTATTTCTGTTCAGAAGACTGCGGTCTTGGAGTCCTGAGAATTCCTTTCTGTGTGCATTAATTCGCATTTACCAATATGAACACTGAACCTGAACCCTCTCGCTGATCTTACCTTTAGGGTATAACCTAGATCTGCTCAGTCTTTGGTATCTTTCATTAATATATGCCTGTTTGACTGGAATAAGTACCAGAAGCCATGTACATCTATGCTTGCATGACTACTCATGGCCCTTATATAACCAGGTATAAAAGTCAAAGTTTGATGCTTTTGCTTTTTTGATCTTTATGTCAAGTACTTCAGCTTTTAGAAAATTATGCCAGGTTTTAATTTCCAAGGGAACCTATGTAAAATAAAGAACAATATAAAATGTGAAGTAGACGTGACAGAGTAATTTTGTAAAGATTCTGCCAAGCCAGCTTGCTCTTTTTCTTACTTGATTTTGTAAATTTCAGGTTTTATAGAACCAGCTTGTTTTTTCACTTCTGTGTTTCTCTCCTGTCCCTTTAGCAATCTGTCTCCAGCAGGACAGTGCAGGCAGTTTCCTTGCATGTGCCAAGGACTCTCTGGCTAGGTTTAAACAAAACAAGTCTAAGATCCTGATGGTGCCTGAGGCCAAGGGCATGACACTGCCCCCTTGTATCTCAGGTTTCTTCCTCCCAGCACAAACTGGTGATGCCCAAACTGCCATTTGGGAGCAGTCTCAAGCATAGCTGTCCCCAGCATTGTCCCAGAGAAGTCTCTGGGAGCTGCTGGTTGGCAGAAGCCAGCACTATGCCAGGGAGAGTACTAACAGACTGTGTCTATAGTCATGTCCCAGTGCTTCACCCAGGCCTGTGTCCTGGTGTAAATGAAGCTCAAATGCCTGTGCAAGCAACACAAAGGAAAAGAAAACTGGTTCTCACTTTTCTTCTTTTGAGTGAGTTTAAATTACAAAGGAAGAAAAGTCATTAGAGCAGATCCCTTTCCTACTGAAATGCCGACTTAGGAAACAGGACTGGAGTCTCTGATGCATGCAATTCACCCTTGAGGCAGGAGGAAACCTTCTTTTCATTTTCTGACTGTAGTTTCAGTCCCTGGGTGGCCTAACCCTTGACATAGCTTACAGAAGCTGGGAAGCTGCTCTGCTTTCTGCTGCAAGCTGCCGTGATAGCCCAGGGTCTGGTAGAGCAGCTCTTTCATGCCTCTATACCATAAGGGATTGTCCTGGAAGCGAGAGAATCCTTGGCTGCCCTTCTGGGTCACTTTTTCCCTACTGTGTCTCAGTAGTGCAGGATAAGCAGAATGAGGGCAGCAGGCTCAGCTGCTGGGTTTTTTCTCATATGACAAAGTGAGGGGTGGATGGGAAGACTAGAGAGGGTTACTTTGTAAAATATCACTAAGCCATTAAACTGCATACTTACTAAAGAGTGAGACCTTTCTATTAGCTAAACACTTTGTTTTGTGTGGTAGGAGGAAAAGTATTGTTTACAGTAAAATTTTATTTTATTCTGAAAGCTGTCAGCCACAAATGTTGAGGTGCGGTCAGGGAATAACACGATCATCTTTTTTATGCAAGGGATGTCATGAGTGATAATCAAAAGGTTCCCTTCTTACCTTAAAGATCAAGCTCTGGGAGCACATGAAAGTTAATTCCTTGGTCCCAGCGGCTTGAATCAGAATACCATAGGTATGTACCTAAATTCTGGAAAACGAGGAGCTTCCTAAGAGAGTGTGGAGCTATTCTGAATGAGGCACGAGAAAGTACTAAGCACAGGAGTAGACCCCAGGATACCCCTCCTCTCTAGAGTTCAAGCACTTCTCTCTAAAAAGCAGCCACATGGAATCCCATCTTGAGGGTGTACATGATCAAGCTTTACTCTTTTCACAAGGCAATGGTAGCAGTAACTAGCACTTGCTCAAAAAGGAGATACAGGAAATTCAGACATAAAGACAGGTGTCCTGACTGTGGTGGTAAGGTATTCTGAGTGCAGAATAACAGTGGGGGCTGTGCCACTGTGTGACTGGGAATGTGGCAGTCTTGCCACCAGAAGGAGAATCCAGGCTGCTGGAGGTATCACTTAGTGCTGTCTCTGACTTGCTGCAGAGCAGAAGATGGAGCTGCAGATACGGGAGTACCTACACTTGTTTACACTCAAGAAACATTGCGGTACAAATGCAGACACTGTATGGGTTTAGGCATCTCCCAGATTGGGTAATTGCTGCCAACATCAGCTTTTTTGATTGCTTTATTGAACTTAGACACTTACGTTCTATCTAAGTAAAATTCTTTTTTAGTCTTTGTTTGCTTTTGCTCAAAATCAATTAACTTGCAGCTCCACAGGGTTTGATTTTCTAATCCAACCATGCTTAATCACTGATGTAAAACAAGATTTTTTCTCCCCTCAGATTCTTTTCTAATGGCTTATTTCTTGCCCTCTAAGTGTGCGCCTGAATTCTCTGCATCTATTTATAAGGGCTTCCCCACTTCCAGGAGTGTTTAATCAAAGAGAAGGCTATCAGCAGGTGGTTAGCATCAAATGTCAGCAGCTACTTCGTTTCTGATGTGTCTTGGAAAAAATGTTTCATTACCATGCAAATGATGTTAGTCTTCCTTTCCAAGATCCATTGTCACACGGTGTAACATATGGTACACAGAATTGTGCTCCTAAGATTTATGTGGCAACTAAATTTCGTAGCAGAACAACAATTGTGAGAGCTAAGCCATCAGATGACAGTCATCACTGCTTCCCAGAGATCTGGTCATTATTTCTCTATCCCATGGTG
>VYZW01002486.1:4450-33894 GCA_013401315.1 Balaeniceps rex | reverse complement strand
AACTTTGTTTCACATAACAAAATATCAGCATAAATATTTTGGGGAATTTGGGGTCTGTTTAAGCCAACACAGTCCAGCAACATAAATATTAAATCATCAAAACCTTTGATTAACAAAAATACGGGGTTTTTTTAATTGAAAAAATTTAAGCCAGAAAAGTCATAGAAACATAGAACCACAGAATGGTTTGGGTTGGAAGGGGCCATCAAAGATCATCTAGTCCAATTCCCCAGCCACATGCAGGGACATCTTGCACTAGATCTGGTTGCTCAAAGCCCCATTCAACCTGACTTTGAACACTTCCAATGATGGGACATCCACAACTTCTCTGGGAAACCTGTTCCAGGGTCCCACCACCCTCATCAGAAAAAGTCTCTTCCTTATATCCAGTCTAAACCTACCCTCTTTCAGTTTAAATCTGTTGTCCCTTGCCTTGTTACTACATGCCTTAGTAAAAAGTCTTTCCCTGTCTTTCTTATAAGCCCCCTCTATATATTGAAGGGCTGCAACAAGGTCTCCCCTCTTCTCTTCTCCAGGCTGAACAATCCCAGCTGTCTCAGCCTTTCTTGATAGGAGAGGTGTTCCAGCCCTCTGATCATTTTCGTGGCCCTCCTCTAGACCTGCTCTAACAGGTCCATGTCTTTCTTGTACAATTATCTGTACCAATATAGTCCTGAGCACTGAGGCAACCAATCCCTTCTGAGCAAAACAAGCAAGCAAACATCAACTATTTTTCCTCCAAAGTGGCATGATTAATAGCTTGTCAAAGCCTAGGAAAGGGTAAGGAGTACCAAACACCAAGTAGCGTTGCTTCATGTGGAAAATTACTTCTTCTCCATATTTGGGGCCTAATCTCCTTCACACTCCATTTGTAAAATTTCCATCAGTGTCAAAGCCAATTCTTTGTGAGAACATTAAGGGCAAGATGAGATCCCAACGGGCTCCAAAAGCTCTGAAAAGACTTTTGATAAGGCCTATGGGATGGTCCTGGCAGAAACAGTATAGAAAATAGAGAGATGACAATTAGAATAAGCACTTTCAAAGTTTTGTAGCCTGAATTCAGGGCTTGACCAGTGATATTGCAATCAAACATAAACAATTTCAAGCCTATTAAAAGAGGGTTTGGCAACTTGCTCATAATTCTAGGTGCCAGATATGTTATCACCTTAAAACAAATGCTTGTTCTTTTTAAAACTTTAATTTGTATTAGAATTTAATTTATAAGTTCCACTGAAAGTAATGGTCTGAATAACAAGCAGATACACTTTCCCTTCACAAATGTCCATGACTGATTGGATGACAAAACCCTGAGCTGCTCAGTAAATTACCTACAGTACAACACGCAGTAATTCACCTACCCTACCATTTGCTCTTCTTCATTTTTTACTGGGCTGGGCCAGTCGCTAATTTACATGTTCAATATTGTTTACACTTTTGCAACTAAGTATATAATTTTTAGTCATCCCAAATTTGCAAAGAACAAAGCACATTGCTTAATGCAGAAAGTACTTAAGAGTAGTTAGAGGTCTAAGTAAGTAGTAGCTACTTAATGGCAGTAAGCGGTCACCAGAGCCATTCCATCCCCATTCTAGGATCGCTGGCACCTCAGTTACACTGCAAACATATCAAAGCTTTTTGGAAATTAGCTGACTTGTAACCTGCTCATTGTGTAGGAATAAACTTCAAACTGAGTTGGCAAAGCTGACTTACATTGTTAGCCTGTGGACAGCTCTGCACTGGGAAGGTATCTATTCTCCTAATATGCCTCAGCCAGCTACTTCACAGCTAGCTCAAACTGTCCAGGAAGACAGATTTTTTTTTTGCTGTCAGTAGCTTTACGTTTGGAAAAGTAGGGGAATGTTGGGGGCTGTACTTGCTAAGAAGTCTTCTGCCCTTCTCTACTCTTTCCTTCTCCCCTCACAGAAATCACTTCGAGGCTCAGCTGTGGCCAATGGGCCAAACCAGCTACTTTAGGGAAAATTTCACTTCAGTTTCAAGTACAATCCTCTCTAGGCTAAACAGCAACTTACTGTTTTCTACTCCAAGGTCATACTCAGCAAAGCCAGTACTTCTCCTGAAATGCCGCCTTCTTTCAAGAAACCAAATGAAAGTTGAAAGTTATACATCAAGAACAAGAAGCATACACACAATTATCTGTTACTCTTCCAAAGCCGCTCCCTGCATTACATATTTTTCGATTTAGATTTCAAGGCAGAAACCTATGTGGTCTCAAAAACTAACAAGGACTTCTGTATGCTTTGATAACAATATTCTTGATTTCCGTACAGTAAGTCAATCTGGTTTTTACTGTCACTAAAATCTTGATCTGAACAACTTCCTGGGGCAGTAAGTTCCACAGTTTAACCATATTTCATGTTGTCATAGTTTAACAGCAGTCGGCAACTAAGCACCACAGACCTGTTCACTCACCTTCCCCCCCACAGTGGGATGGGGGAGACAATCGGAAAAAAAAAGTAAAACCTGTGGGTTGAGATAAAGGCAGTTTAATAGGACAGCAGAGGAAGAGCAAGTAATAATAATAAAATAATTAAATAACTAAAAAATTATAAAATCACAAAACAAGTGATGCACCATGCAATTACTCACCACTCACTGACTGATGCCCAGCCAGTCCCCGAGCAGCGATCACTGCCCCCTGGCCAACTCCCCCCAGTTTATATACTGAGCATGACGTCATATGGTATGGAATAGCCCTTTGGCCAGTTTGGGTCAGCTGTCCTGGCTGTGCCCCCTCCCAGCTTCTTGTGCACCTGGCAGAGCATGGGAAGCTGAAAAAGTCCTTGACTAGGGTAAGCACTGCTTAGCAACAACTAAAACATCAGTGTGTTATCAGCATTCTTCTCATACTAAATCCAAAACACAGCACTATGCCAGCTACTAGGAAGAAAATTAACTCTGTCCCAGCTGAAACCAGGACACATGTGAAGAAGTTCACTAGATTAGAATTTTGTACTTATTAAATCTACCTAATATTTCCAGCTCCTGTGTTACACACCAGGGAAAATGTGGGTAATAAAAAAATCTAATTGGAAAACCCAAGACTTCTCACAGCATCTACTGTATTTCATACAAAACCTGTGATGTATTCTTTGGCACAGCTCTTTCATCAGTGGTTTAAAAAATTTGGACAGAAATATGAACAGAGATTTTCCTACCAATGGTGTGATACTACTGTATTTTGAAAAAAATAAAGCAAATTATGACTATTTTAATTACCGCCAAATCTACTGTGTGCTTTTGTTTCCATTCAGTTAAGATTACTGATCTGTGACATCCTCAGAACTCGTAAGAACCAACTCCCAAAAAGTACCACTGCATAATTCTCATCTTTTGATCACTAATAAACATTCCCCAGTAAAATGAATTTATTTTCAGTGTCATTGTACTGTGCAACTGTCTGGTACTGTAGCTTATGTACCTGGTAAGTGGCAAAAATCTTACCTTACTTCCTCAGACTTTTATTTTAAGATAATAATAATAGGCACACAAATAATTAATTGTTTATTTTACTTTCTTTTGCAAATTTCCATCCCCTCAGAGTTGTGTTTGGCTACTGCATCACCTTGGTTCACAAATGTCTCAAAATTTTCCAGCATTTGTAACTGTGAGTTTGTTGTATGTATATATATACGCACATATATATAGTACACCAGGACTCTTAATTTCTGACTGCAGTTTCTAGCTAAATAATCATGCTTCCCAGTAGCCATACCAGTTTACCTGAATGATGTGAAAGCAGGTGAGCATGACAAATGTTCTGTGGCCACTTTTTTTTTCCTTTATATAAGAAATAATTATGGAAGAGTACTCAGAGATATAATCAGATATCTTCACAGAGCATCTAAGATAATTTGTATGCCTCTAATAACATCTGCACTGATGAGTGACTCTTACTGTCCAGACCTGTAGTTAATAGAAAGTGGTAGGCTCCCCTATTCAGATTGTTTGCCATGGGTGTATAAGATCAGTGGCATCATTAATGCCCTCTGTACTGACTGTATTGGCAGTGATCCAAAACATGACAACTTTTTGAGAAAGGATCAACTCACTCTTAACCATTATATTACACGTGTTAAAGAAAAGTAGCTTTCAGGCACCACAGTGATTAATGGGCCAAACATATGCACCAGGCCAACCCTCCATCCTGGTCCATATGGACAAACTGGTGCATAGGAAACCTGGGGAGTGTCTGGTTTGCACTTCAACATCAGTGCGAAGAGCCCAAACCAGGGTAGAGGCAAAGGACATTCACACTAAATGCAAGCAGAGTGATTTGAACGTTCAGAGGAAATCAACCCAAAAAAGCCTAGGCTAGGGTATGGTCAAAGTGAACTCTCCTGGAATTCTGCAGTTTCTTTGGACCCCCACAAAATTACAAGCCAGTTGAAATAAAAATGACGTAACTTTCCTGTGAATTACATTATAAGCCAGCTGAAGTAAAAGTGACCCTACACCACCAAGTAGGTTTCTTACAAATTGCATTCTCCTTGTCAACTGCTTAGATGACTCCTTGTCAATCTAATTGTAGTCTCAAAAGAGGTATATAAATAGAGCAGGGCAATCACTACATGCTGCTGATCCACTGCAGCGTCCAGAAACACTACTAGCTACTTAAGAGAGAAACACATAACGCAATGCTATAAATATTTCCATTTTCTTCTTTTCTCAGGCACTTTTTTCACCCCAGAGAGTGGAAATAAGACTGAGGAGGCTGATCATATGACCCTGGGAGTTACCGAAATGACTGCTTTGATATGAACAGTCTCTGGTGGGATCTTAATGAACAGTATACATTGGTGACATTAGCAGCAGTCATTAACTTTTGGCCTAGATCACCAGTCTCAGGAAATGTGTGATTTGCAGCATGCTTCATAGCTACTGCTGTTGTTCTCATATATGGGTTATTACTAAAAATGATCTTCCACTGTGGAAGACTTGTGCCTGTCTCAGCTACGTCGTGTTTAGTGGGGGGAATGTAACAGGAACTTGTAGTGTGTCTTAAAAAAGGAGAAATGTTTGACACAGACTTCTGTAACTGTGATTTCAGGTGTATTTTCTGTTACTATCTGTAAAGCTGTAAGATAAGATGTTGTAAGGGACAATAAACAGATTCGGTTTCAGATAATTTTTTCAGCCCTCCCTTTTCTTTGACTTCTAAATCCCATGTATTTTCTTCTTCAAAAACAAAACTTTCCAAGAGGCTAGTGTCTAGCTAATGACTGCTAGCACACACATTAATCATTTCCAATGTCAAAGATTGGTGAAAGAAGCAAGTATTTGGTTTGAAAGTTCTTCTGCAGCTGCCAATAACCACTTGCCTTTTAATGCCCTTCAGCCACCAAAAAGGGCAAAATTTCTGCACAGTATTTGAGGCTTCATTTGCTATGGCACTCAAAAGTCTGAACTGGGGTTATTAATGCTGAACCAAAAATGCAACACCAATCACAGTCAAACTTTATTTTGGCATTGCTCTTTCTCTTCCATCAGTTTCAGAGATGGATCTAATTTTTGCTTTGTATAAATGTCATGATTCTGGCATGATCCAGCCAAAGGCAGGTCAGTGGATCAAAACCTCCATTGACTTCACTGGTGCGTATTTCCTTAAGTCATTTAGGAACAAGTCAGGAAAGAACCATGGAAGTGTACAAGCTTACAAGCTCATACAGCAAGCAACTGAAGCCCTTGAAGACACTGAAACTTTGAGCCAAAATAAACAAACTTCCCAGGTCAGGGGGTTACCCTAGGAGTACTGTCTGGTAGATTGTATTTTGATAGATTTGCACTTTAATGCAAGTTTTCTCTCTGGCTTCAATTCAATTAAAACATTCCCAGGTTATCCAGGTGATTTAGCTCTACTGCTTTTATTGCCATTAACTTACAAACATCAAGTGACATTTGCCCTGGAGATTGCTCTTAAGTTACACATTGGAAATGCATCTTTTCAACCTGATTTGTAGTGGTTTATTTAATGTAATGGGAATGGGACAGAAGCACTTTGCAGTTGTCGGCAATCACAGGCTTGTGAAAATAATAACTCCATGTGATGTACTTTTGAGGCATGAAAGTGTGTATAATAAGTTAATCGGCATTTCCCTAGTGTCCAGGTGTCAGGGAGCAAGGCAGCAGGCCCTCATCCCTGTGGCACCCAGCTAGGTGAGGTAGTGTGGGGCCCAGCTGCGGCCAGCAGGCTGTGGGGACAAGCCCAGGATGAGGCCTGGCCAGGAAGTCATGCTGGCAGGAAGGACATTGCCGGGGATGGTGTGGCCATGACGTGGTGCTGGTTCAGACCAAGGGCTGAGATTAAAGCAGTCACCGAGCGAGCAGGGAGGCCCCAAGGTGACTCCTCGCAGCCCACACCCACACAGCTCCTTCCAAGCCATCGTGTCCTGGCCCCACGGCTGCCCCTGGCAAGTATGGCTGGGCACCGCTGCCAGGTCCCCCAAGGCAGGAGGGTCAAGGTCACAGAGCCCTGGAAGGCAGGGGAGACAACATTGTTCGCTCTCAGCTATTCATTTTCAGGTTACATCAGTAGCAACAAAATCCTCCTTGATGGAGTATTTATATGTAGCTTGTGTATGCTGACTTCACTATCTCCTCTTTTTTAAAAGGCTGCCTCCCAAAACCCTGAGTACTCCCCTGAGTAAGTGATCAAATGACACAGCTTTGCTGAAGGAATGGTGATGCCAACACCTTGCATGCCACCACGGGGCCAGGGTTTCCGCATTGCCCACACATCTCCTCCACATCGTGGTAAATGAGAAGCAGCCCACATCTGATGGTAGGAGTCTTCCTCTTGGCTGGACTGAAAAAATTTGGAAGGACCTTCTAGAGAAGAGATTACTCTTAATGTCATACTAAGTTTTGATCAAGGATATTTACTGTCTGGGCTGGCTATCGGTGAAATTCGACACTTCACAGAAGTCATACATAAAAAGATGACTTGGAAACCCTACTACGTGAATCACAAGTGATAACAATCTACCGTAAGTGGCAGATTCATTTTCCATGTCAATAAAGAGCATTGCATAAGTGCGAAATAGAGCCAACTTCTGTTGGATGCTCACCATACGGATGGCCATTTGTAAATTCCACCAACCCCAGTTAGGCATCTGTTCCCTTGGCTGTATCCTTGAACACTGAAACAAATGCTTCATAAGAGACAGCATGAATTGTATTTTTTTTATTCCAAGGCTTTTTTTGCTGGATAGTACATTACAAAAGGGGAAAAAGAAGTGAAGCATTCCATTTACAAGAAATATTTGGAAGATCAACAACCACATTTTTCCTCCCAAATAAGTATCCCCATGAGCTAGAATAGCATATATTCAACAAAGAGAATGCTGCTTCTATTTTTGCGTGTGAGCTGGGTGGTCCAATTGGTTAGTGAATTGGCCTTTCTCCTCTGAATATTTCAATTTTAACAATAGCTTTGGGCACAACAGAGTACGAGTATGATAAATTCATCCTACTTGTCCCTACTTGTGTTATAAAAACTCTGTACAATTTTTACTTTAATACACTGGGGAAATTTGGAAATCAAGGGAAAACATCAGTGTATAACTATTTTTGCATAAATTAATTCTACCAATATAATGAAAATTTAAATGAATACTTACATTGATCATATGATTTTTGACACCGCACTTGTTACAGCTGCTGTAAAACTTCCATCGTTTTACGTAAGGCAGCAATTTTGTCATCTTTTTTTTCTCAAGAAAATATGTCACTGTTTCTTTTTACTTCTCCTTTCATACATCTTTCTAACTATCTAGAAGTCAAGATAAGGGGGGATAGATAATATTTTCCATCTGCTAACAGGTTATTAATATCAGCAACATTTTAAAAGAACCTTAAATACTGATTGGTATATTTCTGGAGGCCAAAAGTTTGTAAGACTCTATAGTCTGCATTGAGAGTGGAGAAAGGCAGTGATGGAGCTAATGTTGGACTGACATTTGTTTAAAGCAGTTGAGCTAAAATGAAGGTTAACCTCTTTAAAGGAGGGTGTTAAGACAGTCACACACTGAGGTCCGAAAGGAAAGTTCTTTGAATTCTCCAGACTGCAGAGTATCTCCATCATTGGACTTAAAGGCATTTGAGCCGAACAGAAAGTGTACTGGAGGACCAGGAAAGATCAGATCCAAAAGTGTCTTTCTTTGGCTGTTCATAAGAAGAGAATGTAAAATAACTGCCAAAGGATACACTTCTCTACTTCTTATCATGCTTCTCCCAGAACTTTCTCATCATGACCATCTGGGTGATATTAATCTGCACATAACATCCAGAGGAGGAAAACTTTAGAAAGCACCTTGTGTCTTCAGCCAGAGAGCTGCGCCTCCCTGTTACTGCTCTGAGAGCAAAGGAGTCCAACTCTGATCTCTTACTATGAAGTACTTTAGGAGAAAATTCATATTTTCATAACACTTTATAAATAACATACGCTTAGAGAATGCAAAGCACAGTTTGAACCTGTACAATTATCCCACCTCTAACCCAGTGAAATCAAAACTTTCACATTTGAGAGCTTAAAGTGAGATAACCAAGCTAAAGGTAACTTGATTTTCAAGTACAGGACAACTGCAATTCTTAACCAACCTCTGTTTCAACTGTCTGCTTTCAAAAAGTACTATGCAGACGATGTTGTACTCCAGCCACAATAATGCATTATCTTGCAATCATACTACTCTAGACTTCAAAAAAAAAAAATAAAAGAAAACAAGAAAACACCAAACTTCTTCATTATGGGGGCACAGGACTCTGCAAAGAGACTTCACAGTAAAGAAAGAACGAACTAGAATTCAGATAAATTGCTTTGACTATTGTGTGAGTTTTTAAGAAGATAAATGAACAGCTTAAAAAAAAAACCAAACCCAACCCTCACGTATTGCATTATTGCAATGTCTTACTAGGTAGAATTTTGGAGAATTTTCAGAAGGGTGGACCACAGCCATAAAGATGCATGCAGAAAACACCTACAGAAGCATTATGCATTATTGATCTTATATGTAAAACTTCTTATATTCTGGAAGATTTGGGGGTTTTATTATAGCCCCATATCATGATAGGTTTCCAATACTGTATATTGTTTTGGAGCAATGGTCTTCAGTAATACAGAAGATACTCATTCACTGCACAGAAATTCATATATTAGCTATATAAATCACTACTTGAGGAGGGATTTATGGATAGATCTCTGCATGTCTATTTTACGTGATTAGTTTATATGCAACATGCTGTGAGCACATTTATTGTCTCCCGTTAGCAATTTTTTTTAATGTATCAGTCTGGGAGAAGTAGGTCTCAATGTATTCTTTCTTTACCATGACTTTTCAACTTCAGTTATATTACATACACCTTGCATTAGATTTTATTAAATCTTTACATTCTACTGATGAAACTTTACACAGTGTACTGTCTAAGCAAGATCCAAACCTTTATTTGCAAGTTTTTCATGCTCCTTGGAGAAGTATGAGACATTATTAATTAGATTTTTAAAAGACTATTGGTACATGTTTACTACAATTGAAGTGTTTTCAGTGAGACATAAATTATTTCTTTCCATAATCATCTTTTCATGCTGAGTTAACAGCAATCAGACATTTTATCTTAAGTTCTCAGTGTTTACAACTTTGGATTCATCTGGGTACTTTTTATCTACATCTTTCTTTCTTTTCTTTCAGCTAACCAATCACATAGAGTTTTTTAAAATGGAATTACTGTCAGCAGAAAATTATAGACTGACTTATATTTTGGTCTAATTGCACAAATTCATTACAAAGAAAAAAGGAATTATTATTATTATTTTTAATGCAGTAGAGCCTAATGGCTAAGTACTGATAAAAGAGATATTGTAATTCCCCCATGTACTTTCCACAGCTGCTGATATATTCAGACAATTTGGTTTGAATGGCTAGATGAATGTTGGTCCTTTTTCAGTGTGTATCTGACTCTGGCACTTTTACAGAATGAGCAGCAGTGTAATTGAAGAGTATTACCACATTTACATACACAGTCTTCCAAGTAAATTTTGCCATTATGGTCATTACTGACCTAAAGACTCAGATCTCAGGCTAAAGTCAGATCCTTTCGTTTTCAGATTTCACTTCAAATCAATAGACATTCAGAGGCTAAAACCATAATACAATAGATAACACTAGGAGAATGTGATCGGGGTATTTGTGAAAAAAAGAAAAAAACCCTCAAGATGAGCAATGTGGGTTTTTTAATGCAGAATTCACTGCATTATGGTCTCTGAAATCCACGTTACTTAAGCTGCAATCTGTTTTATAAATTTTACTTGATTAGCTGTGTTTGCTCTCTTGAATTTAATGTTCTTAAAACTTCTGGAAACCAGGACTATTAATCGTAGTAATCCACAGCATGGCAAAAACATTTGACAGACTCAAATGAAACACTTTTTATATTTAGGAAAATTCAGAAGCTGATGCAGATCTAGGTCTTTGCTTTTTCAAGCATTCATCTAACTGTATTCTTGCTCTTTACGAGGGTTGGGGTTTTGTTTCTTTTTAATAAAACCCTCAACTGATATAAACTATCATACTGGATCCTTGATGTATCTAAGCAAATATTATAATGTTTTTTCCTCAGGAAAACCCTCCAGTTCAATATACTTTTGCAGTATCAGAAATATTTGTGGCCTATTACTGTCCTTTGTTTCTATTTTTAAACTGTCACCCTACAGCATAAATTGACAGTACTGCATGTTACACAAAACACTGTATCTTTCAGTCTTATAATCTGACAAATTCACTGCATGTAGCCAGAGCCAGAGCCATTTTCCTTCACTTTTTGCAGTTAAATCAAAATTATTCAACTCTATTTCATAATTATTTCAAATTATATACAGCATGCAGATGGAGATGATCCAGTGATCAATCACCACAGTTGAAGTACTAAAATCATTCTTATTGGTTTGACTTTTTTATGCTCATTTCAGGAAAAGAAAGTTTATGTAGTAGATTTATCAGAGTACTTTGCATTAAGTATTACAGATTTAGTTACTAGAAAGGTGTTTTTAAATTTGGACTGCCAGTTCTGCTACTCTGCTAAAGGTAGTACTCATAAAATATGCTATTTTTGCTAGCAAAATCGAATTGTTGAAAGACAGAAAAAAATGAGGAGTCTGCAAATATTCTGCCAACAAGATTGTCAAATACTGGTGTTTCTCCAAAGGTTTTAAAAAGTAGTTTTAACGCCCAGATGAATTCCTAAAAGGATAAAGTTTGCTGGCAGAGCTTTTCACTTTAAAATAATCTGGGACAAATTAGGCAGTCCAAAAAAGCTGGGATTCACTCACTGCTGACAGGAAAATTCATTGCAACCACCTCATAAATATTATACTCTAAGCAAATATCTCTCCTTAGAGACTCAAGCTCATGGGAATCCACTTATTCAAAATCCCAGCAAAGGTACATAGGTCTCTAAGATGCTGATCCTATAAAATTTCTATAAATGGTGACCTCACTTATTAATAGTTATCCTTAGAAATTATTCTCTTTGTCAAAACCCAGCAAACCCGAGTCTTCCCAAGTGAGGCTTCTACATCTGCAGACTGACTCCAGATAGCCCCAAGCTGAATGAAGCATTCCTATTACAGTGCCCCATTAGGACTAACAAGATGTCCTTTAAAATTTGACCCAGCTGTTCCTTCAGTTCTGCTGGCTCAGAAGCTGCGCCCCTGCCACAACTGTCTCCAACATCTTCATCTGGAGATGTCCCAAAAGACTAACCAGCAAACAACAGTGACATCTCACCATTCACTAAACAGAAAGCAAGGCACTTACATTTCCAAAGTTGACTGGTTGATAGCTTCATGCCTTTGAAAAAGTACACATGCTTGACCTTAAAGAAAGTAATGTACTTTTATACAAAGTCTACATTGCAGAGTAAACCAAAGCAATAATAAATAATTTATTTAAATAACTAAATAGAATTCTTGATACTTCATAGAGTATTTTGGCATTTTTATTTCTCTTTCTTCTTTACCCTTCTCTCTTCATTCAGGTTAAAATTCATGCAAGTGGTGAAGGCCTACTTTGAAATCAATGTGTAACTTCGCATGCATCATTTTATTTAGAAGTGAATATTTAGTTTATTTAAATTCCTACAGCTCACTCAAATCCACGCTTCTTTCCAGTCATTTGGAATAGGAATGATTTAATATGACATTGCCTTCAAAATTGGTTCCTATTCAAGTTCCTAATAACAAGTTCCACTTGTTTGTTCAATTCTGATAAAGTATGTATCTTTGCTTTTACAGCAGTTGACCAAATATAAAATACATAACAGCCCTCTCCAGCTGTATCTGACAACATCTGTAGGAAATGGTGTTATACGAGTCTAATCAGGCACAGGCATGCTTCAAGGCTTGTATCAGTTGGTGTCCCCCAAGTATTTTGGTTCTAACGACACTTGGCTCTGTGTTCTTGCTAGTGGCTGGAACATGCTGAAATGGCATAAGTGCCTCCAATGGCTTGTCATGCAGATAAACTGGTGGGATTTCCTCTTTGCAGTGACAAGCACACACATAGCCCTGACTGTTTTGTACAGAGTGTGTTTGTGCATCAAATAGTGAGCAGATACACCATTCACACACAATCGTATGCACACAGGCACGGAGAGGAGTCTCCATAAGGTATACACAAACTATTAGACCAGCTGGAAAATAGGAGCACATCCCCTTGCAGCTATGTTACAGTCCTGTTAAAGAGAAGGGAGAAATAAGGTAGTCTCTTACATACATGATGGAGCTAGGTAGGGTTTTTTCAGTCATTTTTGAATAAGTAAACTGAGATGTTTGCATGAGGCCAGCAATTAAATGTATCATAACTTCCTAGGATTTAAAGTGAAGTTGTGCCAGTGGAATTATCTGTGTGTTCCCACTCACTGTCTGTATATACACATATGCAGTCCCTTGGTGTGCTCTCCAAGAATAGTTCAATTGGTTTCCAAGCCAGTCAACATATTTCAGTTTTAAGCAGCTATATGCTAAAAAGCTTCCACTGTTGTCATTGTGCATCTTTAATGTTACTGAAACTGTCAGACAGTTTCTGAGCAGCAGGAGAATGAAGATGACAAAAGACCCATGCTAATGTTAATCATAGAGGGGAAATACAATGGCATTTTTCAAATATATAGGGTTGCACCCTAACAGGCATAGGCTTGCTATTTCTCCCTTCTAGTCCATTTATTGTTTAAAAAGAATAACTGTAAAGCAAAGAAAAACAACAATTAGCCAAATGGACTGCATCCTGAAAATTCTCCCTGCATGTATTTCTCATTGATTTTTTAATTGTTTTGGTTTTGAACCGTTAGATTGTTGTAAATAGTTCTACTTAGTAAGTAGTTTTACTGTTGTACAAAGTTCTACGTACTCAGTACTCTTCAAGTAACTTGTGATCATTCACATTTTTATCCTCATAATACCCCTCTGAGATTATTCCCCTTTCAGACAGGGCACTGAAGAATAGAGGACTAAGGTGCTTGGGAACCTGCTCTCACATAGATACCTACACCCTAGATATAAAAACATACAAAGAAAAAATATCCCACCCTGAAAGATTCAGACAGAATTCAGATATCTCCGAACGGCAAATCTTAAGGAGTAATTCCAGCTACACTATTGCCAGCCCTGCAGGTTCCCAAAAAAGTCAGTAACATGCCTGGTAGTCTTGTCTGTATACACATACTCTCAGAAAACTCTACAAAGGCACATCTTCTCCAGCCCCATGCTTCAAGCTGTCACCAGCCCAGCAGTCAGGTCATTGCATTAGTAAGGAGGCTCTATGCATAAGGCAATACAACAAGGAACATCTCTCAAAGTCAAGTACAGTACCACATTAATGTGGCTTCAGACACTTTACAGCAGTTAGCTTTCACAGCAACCTCTAAGCCGATTGGTACCTATATGTTGCCTGAGACCAGCTGGGATCCAGAAACATGGCATTTTCCTGCCTCCATTCCCTGAATGTCTTGGCCCAGTTGGTCTTGACAGAATATGCCTATTATTCACCATTACTATCTGTCTCCTTTCCAAATGTTCTGCTGACAGTTTACCTAAAGACAAGGTAGTCAACTCTGTGCTTCAGAGCCTCTACTACTCTCTAGCTCTCAGAACCTCAGATTTCCTATTATGCAGAAAATCTGCTTTTCTTATCAAATTCACAGAGCTATTTTGTGGTCTCAGCTCATTCTTGCAAAGTTCTGTTAGAGTAGCAGAAACACAGATTCTTTAAGTAAAGTTAAATAGCTTGTGCTATGGCCCGAAGTACTTCTCAGTATTAAGTTAACACTGCATGCTCTTAGGTATTTCTGTCTAAGCACTGACAGAGCTTCATTCTTCTTGTATTCAGAAGCAATGGCAGTCATTAATTGCCCTTATCCTCCCAACACACCCATGAGGCAAAAAACTGCAACCTTTTTTTTTCCCTTTGGAACTCAGACAGTGCAAATTCAGGTCAAGATCCTTCATTCCCTGGGAATGAAGTACCTTCACACCTTTGACAGTTAGAGCTTAAGCAAAATAATGTCCAGCATTGCAGCACAACCTACACGTTGTCTTGCTGTCTCACAAAATTCATGCTTCGCATTAGGTTCCAAAAGATCCAACCAATGTATTGGAGCAGGTAGACACCTGCCGCCAGAATCCACAGATGACATTTAGATAGGCAGAGACACCACCTACACCAGCCAAAGAAGGGGATGATCATAAGTCTCGTTCCCCAAAGTAGCACATGACGATCTGTCAGGCAGAGGGGTGGTCAGCCTGAAACACGGAGAGTCTTCCCAAATCAAAAAGCTCTGTAAAGGCTAAGTAAGGCCTGTTTTCAAATCTTGACTTAGCCTTACCAGGATTGCAGATTCAATCCAGGGTTCAATCAAGCACTGCTGGATTTTGCACCTGGGATGGTATAATGCCAGGTACAAGTATAAACTGGGAGACAACTGCCTGGAGAGCAGCCCTGTAGAACCAGCAGCCCTGTCTGGGGGTGCTGGTTGACAGAAGGCTCAGTAGGAGTCAGCAGTGTGGCCTGGCAGCCAAGATGGACACTCCATCCTCAGGTGCGTTAAACACAGCATGATCAGCCAGTCAAGACAGGTGATTATCCAACTGATTATCCTGCTGATAATATCGCTGATTATCCCACTGATTATTCTGCCCTTTGCTTTCGTTTTGCAAAGGGCTCCCATAACGCAAATGCATGCGGAAATAGCACGTCCTGCAATAATTCACTATAGCTGTACTAATTGCATTCCTGTACCGTGGGGGATCACAGTACAGGAATGCAATCCTGTAAGTTGGGCCCCGGCATTTAAAAAGGATGTTAAGGTACTTGAATGCGTCCAGAGGAGGGCAACAAAGCCAGTGAGGGGGCCGGAAGGCATGTCCTCTGAGGAGCGGTTGAGGACACTGGGTTTGTCTAGTTTAGAGAGGAGGCTGAGGGCCGACCTCACTGCTCTCTCCAGCTTCCTGAGGAGGGGACGTGGGGAGGGAGGTGCTGATCTCTTCTCCCTGGTACCCAGTGCCAGGACGTGTGGGAATGGCTCAAACCTGTGTCCGTCAGGGGAGGTTCAGACTTGACATGAGGAAACATTCCTTTACCAAGAGGGTGGTCAAACCCCGGAACAGGTTTCTTAGAGGGGTGGTTGATGCCCCATGCAGTGTTTTAAGAGGCATTTGGATGACATCCTTAATGCCGTGCTTGAACTTTTGGTCAGCCCTGAAGTGGTCAGGCAGTTGGACTAGATGGTCATTGTAGGTCCCTTCCAGCTGAACTATTCCTATTCTATTCTATTCTATTCTATTCTATTCTATTCTATTCTATTCTATTCTATTCTATTCTATTCTATTCTATTCTATTCTATTCTATCCTATTCCTATTCCTATTCCTATTCTATTCTATTCTATTCTATTCTATTCTATTCTATTCTATTCTATTCTATTCTATTCTATTCTATTCTATTCTTCTTCCTACCTCCTTCTTTCCCTAGCAGGAAATCTCTGATGACATTTCTTCCCAGCCCTGCTCTAGCAGAAGGGATTGAATGGGCAGTCATGGTCCTGGGGGTGCTCATAGGCCTCAATGGCTGAGACCCCCACCCTTGGCTCCTGCCAAGGGCCCGGGGGACGTGGTGTCTCAGCTCAGCCTGGGGCCTGCAGTCCCTGCCTGAGCCATGTTGTAGGTGTGCCCATCTCTGCCCCTGTCTGCTGGGTGGGCCTGGGACCTGCGCTGCAGAGAGCTGCTCTCCTGGATGGAGCCCTCAGGCCTAGGTCATGGCTTGTCATGCAGGCACAACATGGCATAACTCTTCTGTTATATTCGCTTCCCCATGCTCATGATGAGTTGAACAATGATGAGCCTGTTATGTGCCTGAAAAACCTGATGGTGCAGCAAACCTGGAGCCCTTCCAAGCACAGGCTGCTTTGCACAAGCAAGAACCCCTGGGGAAATGGAGCCAAGGGAAGAGCAGAGCTCGCTCCCGCTCCAAACTTGCAATGGGCAAGAGAGCCAGAGAGAGCCAGGGCACGAGTGGCACCTTGGAGATGCAAGAGCAGCAGGCAAGAACCAAGGCCAAAGGGCCCAGAGGAGCCCTGACAAGGGGCTGTGCTCAGTGCTACAGGGGACAAGAAGCAACCCCCAGGGGTCACCCTGGGGACCCGCCCTGGCAGTCTAGAAAGCTTCCTCCTGCTGGATGTGGGGCATGAGGGCCACCTTCGTGGAGCAGGAGCAGCAGGCACCTAGCCAAAATGGCCCAAAGGAGGCCTGGCAAGGGGCCGTGCTCAGTGCTGCAGAGGCAGGCAAAAAACCCCCAGGGACACTTGCTAGCCCACCGGGGGGGAAAAAAAGCCTTCCTCCCCCCAGCTGCAGGGCACGAGAGGCCATCTTCGTGGTGCATGGGCAGCAGGCAGTAACCTAGCCAAAATGGACCAGAGGAGCCCTGACAAGTGGTCATGCTCAGTGCTGCAGAGGAAGGCAAAAAACCCCCGGGGACCAGGGCCAATCTGCCCCGGGGGAAAATTCCTTCCTGACCCCAGAGCTGGCGATCGGCTATTCCCTGAGCATGTGAGCAAGACCTGGCTCCTGGTCCCACAGGCTGGTCACGCCTCCCAGGAGATGCCCAAGCCCTATTCTCCCTCAACCTGACACCATCTCAGGGCCTTCCGAGAGTGGCAAAAGTCCCTGGCCTTATCGCCTTGGGGGCAAGAATCCTTTCCTCGCCTGGTAGGGCACCAGTGGGTGCTCCAAAGCGCTGGACCCCAGCAACATCTGTGCATCCCATTTCTTACAGCTGCTGCCCCTGGCTCCACAGGGGATGAGCACAGCGAGCTCTGCAGTACTCCTCAAGAAGACATTCCCTTGCTCTTGCCACTGCTATCCAGCTGAAAAGGATTTCCATCCCTCAGATGGGCTTTAAAGGTGGCCCTGTCAGGAGCTGGAACCTCCAGCAGCCTCGTCCAAGCCTCAGTCTTCCTCCCTCAGCTTCCTCCTAGTAATTCCAACAGCTCCTCAAGGACTTCCTCTTGGATGTCTTCAGGCTGCCCCCGGGCCATCTCTGGCAGCGGGACACAGGAGGACGCTCCCTTTTATACTGCCCCGGGGCATTGTGACTGCTGCGTTGCTGGGCAGTGGCACTGTGACATGGGGGTGATGGGGCCCCCCATGTGCAGCCCCTCCCACCACCCCTCCACTCAGCATCCTTCGGAGGAAGGTCCCCCACCAGGGGGCTGTCCCTGCCCTTGATGGCCATGCACTGGGCACAGCTGCTGGGCATCCCTGTAAAGTCATCTGTATGTTCAGACTATGTAAAGGAGGGCATTTGTACCATACACATTCATTTGGATGTGGGGATGCCAGAGGTGAAAGAAAGGCTTTTGCTTCCCTCTGTATGAACTTTGCAGAGACACAGAGTGCATGCAGGATTTCCTCACCATTCCCTACCAATGCACCAAGGGATGTTTGCTGCTACCCTCCTTATGGTGTGGTCATTGTCTTGGAAACAAGTCCCAAATTGTTTTGTGTTCTTGACTGTCTTTTTCCTTGCACTTCAAGAGCTCTTTTCCTCCTTTGGCCTTCACCCTTGATGTCTTTCTTGAAAGTGATGGCAGCCCTCTCAGCCTTTGTCTTGCTCCTGCTAGTCGTCGTCTTCTGTCAACTCTTTGCTGAAGGTCTTACACCCCATGGAAATGCACACTTTCAGTGTGCATTCAGTTGTTCCTGAATGCAAAAAATCCCATAGTTCACAGGAATTAAGCAGTGTCAGCTAGCTGCTTAGCAAGCCTGTCACTTCTCTTCTGTCCTAAGCATTGCTTGGGATCAACCCCTGTTCCAATTCTCGGAAGGATTTTCCTTCTCTTTGAATCTCTGCCTATTTCCTCTGAGATTCTGTTGTAAGACAGAATTAATTCGCAATTACAAAATGAGTCAGATTCTTGGTCCCAGATGTGATTTTCTTGGCACTGGAAACAGGCTTTGGGGGAAAGGTAGCAAGCTCCGTGCAGTAGAAAATAACCACTAATTCTCACTAACAAATAGTACAAGTTATGTCAAAAAATCCAACAGTTACCATTCTGTTTCCCTATTAATGTACTCAGCTGTTAAGAACTGGACATTGTGGTTGCTTTTTTCCTTAGAACACTATAAATTTTTCTCCAGATTTAACATCTGAGGCTGCATTAAATTAGCAGTGTTGTTTCCCATGCACTGTTTCAACTTCTCTGCCCTTCTATCAAGTATATCAAAAAAACAGTGGAAGATCACACTTTGGATGGGGAAGACACACAAAAAAGATTAAATTTTCACATCCAAAGCACACAGAAGTGACAGAATCCTTCCCCCTCCCCCACAGCACATGAAGGAAAATCCACTGTCTTTTATTCTTTGAATCTTATATTTCTTAGACTCCTTGAAAAGTTCACACTAGATTTTATTTTCAAATTAAACAGAATCCGTTTAAACATGGCATTTATTTTAAGACCACAATACACAACTAGTAGTATGATGTCATCAAAGTGACAGTTTCTTCTCCATTTAGTACCCAGACCAATCTGTTTTATATTGAATTAAGCTGGCTGATATCTCTCAGATGACCTGTTGATCACGTGAACACAGTTTCAAATGAGCCAGAACTAGTTGGGAATTTGCACCAAATATGGTAATTAGATTGAAATGAACATGGTTTTGAAAAAGTCAAAATTTTTGCTAGGTGGTTTCCAAACTAAAGTTTTGAAACTTGCTTTGAAGCTTGTTGAAATTTAAAGTAAAATGAGGATTAAAATGAAACTCCATGCAGAAAATAGAATTATTTGGTTTTGGCCACACAAAATACTTAACCAAACAATCTTTTGGATCAAATGAATGGGTTGGGTTTTTTACTTCACCACTAGTTTTGGTGGACCAAAACATTTTAATGCAGAAAACAACAGTTAAGTAGAAAAGTAAACCAAAATCCTTAGTACATATGTCATTCTTCTTTTACAAAGAGCAATTTTCTGCTAGCATCTAGAGAATGAAAAAGTATCTTCAGAAAAACACACAGGAAACACCTTAGAAAAGGAATCATTCTAACATTAGGGTAATGAAAAAACAAGCCAGTGCCTTCAACCCTTGTGAAAGGATGCAAAAACAAACCAGTACAGCTACAGGTGTTTCTTTATCTATCTACATATAAACAATTCCAGTAAAGAGGGCACTTCTAATTTGATTCAAGCCTGGAAACACTTCTCATACACAGAGACCTAAATCTCAAACACTGGGTCAGAATCTTAGAGGATAAAATCTAACTAGCACAGATATGAAACACCATTACTTGGCCATCCAACCTGTATTTTATTTGTGTGCGTAAGGTATGGAAAAATGAAGAGCCACTTGTAACAGATATTGCTCACTTATAATAGAAGAGCATTCAACTGAAAGGCATTTTATAAAATAACAGAAAAGAAAGGTTTACAACACAAACATAGAAGTTGTTTTATTTGGGGCATATGATCTTTATTTAAACCGTTACATAGAAATAGCTTTATAGAATAAGATTTCCGAGTAGAATTTTTTTCTCTTTCCTCCTACGTCTGTTCCAAGCTTTGATGTTCATACTTTAGTTCCCACACTCTTCACGAGACGAAGAATTATTTATGTACAAAATTATCCTCTGAAAGGCACCTCAATCAACATGACACCTTTATATTTATTTGTAGGATATCACTTGCACAAATTGAAGTGAGAGTGGGGAGTACACTGTGAACACAAGTCGTCAAGAATAATTATAAAAGAGGAAGAATAAAGAGTCTGGCATATGAAAGTTTGTTCATTACTCCTTATATATTTATAATCAACCGATTTCCTCACAAATTTTCCAGCTCTGTAAAATAAGACCTGTATATCTTCCCAGAGTTTGTTTGTAAGCCATACAATTCCAAGTAGCCATTCTTAATGGCATTTCATAAACTATTTTATAATGTGGCATGATAATTTCCCCGTGGGGATAGTCACAGGACACTTAAATTGTTTCTTTGCCAGGACAATACTTCCAGTTCTTGACAATGATGTTTTTGACTAGCTTCCAGGAAAAGCTGCCACTTGGTTACATCCATGTTAAGTTCCTTTGCCAGTGATCTTCCATCCAAGTCACAAGGTTCACAGGTGAAAACCACAAGTGTCCTGCACAAGAACTCAAGAGATATCTCCCCTGCAGTCAATGTTACACCATGCGTACATACACTTACATGCAGTTTTGCAAAACTTAGTTTACCAACCAGCTTTACCCATGGGACAGTAACTTCACCCCTTTTGCAGCTAAGGGGTCCATTTGCCTGGGGACTCTCCTGTTTCTGGGAGCTGCCTGTGAATTCCATGTTGATGAGGCCCAATGGAAGTAGAAAGCTTTGCACCAGCAACACCGATGGCCAAGCTCAGAAGCAGTGACTTTCAGCGGCAGCAGCAGGCAGCTCTTTGTTCACAGGAGCATTGTCTGTCTCAGTATCTCACAGGTTCCATTTCAGCAGATCTGAAATCTTTATGTTGAGTTTCTCTCTTAATCCTCCTTTCTTAGTGTTTTTGGAAGAAGGAAATGGAGAAAAAGAAAGCCCAGAGGAACAACTTACACCAGGATATCACTTCTCTTGCTGCACCATACTACCAGTGTTATCATAGCACATGTCAACATGACTGGGATCAAGATCAGAGTTATGAGAATTTCATCTGGTGGATCTTCCCAGTGAACCTTTTCTGAAGTACAGTTTGAAAAGAATTGTTTATGAATTCCAGTGATAAAGCCCTCTGCGAGGGGGTTTGGCCAAAAGCAACTCGCGTTGTTGGCTTCATGTTCTGTGCACTGGGTAAAGTTGTCATAATACCTAGGAGAAGAAGAAAATGGAGAGAAGTTTAAATAGAACACACATATTACACTCAAAGAAAGCTACATAGGGTGCCATATAGAATCTATAAGAGTGGGTCTATCATGTAGATACTCTGCTGAAGGACCTTTAATGGAAGCTGTGGGTACAAAATACTACACAGTGAGCCAGAAGGAGAAGTGACTCACGTGTACTCATACAACGTAGAGATTTCATGTGAAATCCTGAGATCCTGGATGGACAGTGGTCAAAACCCTGTCTTTTGGGTGCTGTTACTATAGCCAGGACCTCCTAATGCCACTTAAGTAGAATTAGAACCCCCTCACTACAGACATCTACAGTATCTTTAAAAAACATACACACAAATGTGCCAAGAACAGGACATTTTGATCAAAATATGGATAATTCATGCCTCATCTATCATTGGACATGATATTGTGGTGAAAATGATGATGCGACACCGGGACCGAGCCACAACATACATTACTGTGTAACAATTTCAATTCTGTTGTACCCTCAGGCAGTAAGAAAATAATGGGAAAATAAACACACAGAAAGTTAGCGTTTGACAACCTTTATCTTTTTCCTAACTCCAGCAAATGCCCAGCAGGGGGAAAAAAAAAAAAAATCATTCCTAACTACACATGTTGGCAATGCTCATGAAAGACTGGGAACCCCTTGTAATGCACTTGATTTCACCACAGCATGTCTTGAAATTTACCCGTCCAGGGATAACTTATATTTATGAAAACTGGCTACCCCTCAGGGAAAAAAAAAAAGGAAACGATAAGCCTAAATGAGTAATCAGATGGGTTTTGTGGTGTTGTTATAAGCCAAAGAAATTCAGGAAGCAAATGGAGTTTGGGGACAGAGATCGGAAATTAAGACGACAAAGAGCGTCTGGTCAGTACATGAATAGGGCAAGAAATAAGGAAGCTGAATTATTGTCTGTTGCATTTTTAAATATTTCTTTCAGTCCTGCATGACTCAATAAACTCACTTCAAAGGGAAATTAAAAATAGAAAGGAGAGAGCAAGAAACCACATGATACCTCAAGGGATAGCATCCTGCACTATTATCTGAAGGCCCTACCCTCCCTTTCAGTACTTATAAATATGGTAACTCCTGGTGAATGACTCGTTCTGACATTAAGTACCACAGGGGACTAATGCTGACTCAATCCTTTGCTGTGAAGTAGTGGAGGAGAGACATTCAGTGTTTGGGTCAAGACTGAAGTCCACTGTCTATTGCCTGTCTGTCAGGGGAAATGTCTGCCTGCCCATGCTACAAGCCGTAGGTTGAGAATACAGGCTGCAGAGCATCTACGTTCTCAGGGCTGTGTTCACAGAAGAAGAAAAAGCCTCCTTCTGCAACCTCCTCACAGTTCTCATTCTCAGGGAGTTTGAGCTGATGCTGCTTTTTTCATAAGCAAATACACTGGATGATCTGACAAGTCCATAGCCAGATGCTCTGGCATGCAGATGCATTTATGCACAATGTATGTATATTTTAAGCAAAGCAACTAGAAAGGAAGCTTTTGTAACAACGTCAGCAGCCACAGGGAAACAACAGGAAATAAGCTAAAAATAAAATGCAAATATTAGCTGTTTGTTATTTTAATAGTGTCATTCTTCCATGCGACCTGGTAGCATCCATTCTTTATGTCCTTGGACTAAATTAGAAGCTGAAGATATCTAGCTGAATATGGGAGAGACAGTCCCAGAGGACCTGAAGAATAATACATCTAAAGGCATGCCTACAAGGTTAGACAGGCTACAATGCAGAGATGGCGGAGCTAGCATCCAGTTGCCCAGCCAGGTCAGTGCTCTGTCTAGCACAGACACCAGGCAGGGTTCCAGAGAGCACTGGGCTCTGCTCCAGCCCTGCTCTGGGCCATGCTCTGGTGAGCAAGCTTGTCCCATCAATGGCTGCTTCAGCTCCCTGCTGCCACAGCCACCTCAATTTGCCCATCTGTTCATGCAGAATAACAAAACCAACAATAAATCCTGGTGACCTGAGCAGATTTCATATAAAAATACCCTAAACTGAAAGATTTAATGATGTAAAATCTTTCTTTTTTCTTTTTTTCTTTTTTTTTCTGTGTGTAAAATCCTATAGAAAGTTCACTGTTCTTCCAAGAATTCTGTAGATTTTTTTCATAAATGTTAGATGGTGTAAACAAAAACATTTCCCAAGGATTTTGCATTTCAAGCACAACATAGCTAGAAAAATCTGGTTAAATGTTGCCAAAAGGCCAGATAAAAATAATTAGGGAGTTATATTGTATTTGAAAGACCGAATCCCTAAGAGCCAAAATAGAATAAAAATGTTATCTTAATAGTTTGAATTCCTTACAATTTTCCCTTAACACCCTCTCTCTCTCTCTCTCAAAAAAAAAAGCTACCTGCACTACAACTGTTTTTTCACACAATTGTGAGAATGTAGATAAGAAAAAATCTCAACTATTCGAAAATTACATGTCTGTCAGTAAAGCTCAATTCACTTCAATGTTTATGTAATTTAGAGTTTATGCACTGCAACAGAAAGTTCATGTAAAAAAAAAAATCCTCTGCATGGTACTGTGTAACATCTGTCTCAGAAGGGAGCAACGGAATCCTCATTACTACAGCATGGGTGTTTTGTAGCTGATCAATTGGTTTGCAAGTTGTTGGGCTTTTTTAAGAGGGAGGTAGGGGTTAATAGCTATTTAATTCCAATTCGATTCTCCTATGCTTAATTCTCTTATGCCTTATGTAATTGTCTTTATTCAAATGGTAAAGGCTAGAGTAGGAAACCTTTTCATTCTGTATAATAAAATGCCTATCACAAAGACGTGCTGGCCTCTGACTGGAGGTACTTCAACACAAATGCATAAAAATTACACACTTTGTGAAAGGAAAGAACGAGAAATGACATTTTCTACTTATTCCCAAAACAAGTAATTGGAGAGCAGTACGGTAGCACAAGCTACTTCACCTCTCGGATTATAAGGAGGTGCGGGAAGGTTATTATTCTCTGTGCTGAGTCACATTTTCATCTCTTTCAGGCTAGCTATAAGAACCCTAGTTAGTTAATACTCGGGAAAGGTATATTCACTGGGAGCCAGGTCACAAGCTTTGTGATCAGTGGGCTGAAAAATTAATGTATCTGTGAGTTTCAACTCAGTTCATCAGGCCAGTACCGAAAAACAAAAACTAAGCATAGTCTGAGCACCAAAATTCATATAAAGATATGCTTTCCCCTGATATGCTCAGGACAATAATTTTAAGTTTTATTGAGGAATCAACTACTTGGTCATACTGTGTATTACTGAAAATACTCACTTTCAGAGAACATGAAAGATACTTAATTCCTTTTTGGAGCAATCTCTGAGCTGTAACACATTTGTCTTGAAAGACAATTTTCAATATTCTAGAAAAATACTTCATTTTCAGAGCACAAACACTTTTTCCCCTGTACTTTATGTTTCCACTAAAACACATAATAACACTCGTGTGGTTAGTTTTTGTAAAAACTGTGGAAAAATTTATTTTGTGAGTTATTTTACCTGTGAGAAAAGGTTATTTATATATATTTACCTATAACCAAGAACCTGGACAATAGGCAGTTGTTATCAGGAATGCTAGCGCACACATTTGCCTTAATGGGACAGTGTTTCATGGAGTGCCCACTCAAACTATTTAAATAGACAGCTGGATGTATTACATCTCACCCATCTCAGGGTACCCAGTTGCCTACCACTCAGGGCACTGCTCAGTCTACGTCAGGGCTTGAATCTCATCTATAGTTTCCTACATCCCTGGTGAGGAATGTGATAAACTCTTTTCTTTCTTCCTCAACATCCCTGCACAGAAAAACTGCAGAGATGATTGGTTTACAAACACAAAAAAAGATACAGCTCCCTCCTCCAAATTTTCATGAGACCAAGAAAACAAATAGATTGTTTCATTAAGAGTTTCAACAGATGAGCACTTTCCAAAGAAAAAAACGTTCTTTCAAAAAATCCTAAACAATTCTCAAAAAGCAGAGTATCACATATCATGTTACTGAAGACAAACTTTCGAAGGCATTCGCTGGCTGCAGCCAGCAGACTCACCGGCAGTTCCAGTAAGAGAATTTTGCCACCTCTCCAGCACTCATGGATAGACCACCCCAGAGACACTCTGCACACATGCAGTCAGGGATGTTTTGCCATTGCTTAATGAGATGGGTCAGGAATTAAAAAACAAAACAATCACCGCACTTTCACTATCCTGTTTTTCATAAATCAGCTTCATGATTAGAGATATAATTATGGAAGGGTACAGCAGGGTACATACATTATGAGTTATTTTTTGTTATTTTGAGTCCACTAAGTGTTCAGAAAATATGGGCAAAATTCTCTCTAGCATAAACGAGCTTTGATGTAAATCAGGTAATAGATACTCCAGGGACACTCACTCCTTCTGCTACTCTACAATCCTGGACAGGAATCTAGATGCACTGTTCCAGGATACTACAAGTTATGTGATGTATTTTAATAAAGATGTTTTAAAACTCTTTTTTTTTTTCCCCAGATGGTTCAACCAAGAAATTTCTTTATACATAGTCATATATTAATTTAAGAGTTCAAAGTGAATGATCATCCTTGTAACCTCCACCCAGTCTGGAATGAGAAATGCTGAAATAATAATAATAATTATAAATATCATATGATGAGAAAGGCTCTTCTTACAGCATTTCCAGATGAAGTGGAGGCAGGAAGTACCAAACAACCTCACAAAAAAAAAAAAAAAAAGCCTATTCTTGTGTGATATGCAGCCAGATTTTATAGAATTTAAGGGTGTAACAGTCTGGATGAACTTCAAATAAGGATCCAAACCTTAATATGATTATATCCTGAGGTTTCACCATCACATTAAAGGAAAGCTTTAGTTAGCTACGAGCCCACAAATACAGTGGAATATTTCTGAGCTTTTTTCATTCAACATCTCTCCAAACAGATTTGTGGCTGTATCTCACCATTCCTTTAATCACATATGTTCTGCCAAGAGAAGTATTCTCACAGACACACTTCTACCTCCCTAATCAGATCAGATTTGCTGCTGTGCATCTCCAACATAGAATTCAGCCAGAAGAAAATAATACACTACAAAACATAAAGAAGGAAATTAACGTGGGGAGGGGGAAAGGCAAAAAAACCCTTGCTGGTTTAATGACAGCATTATAAAGTCTAGTTTGTTCTCATGCCACTAAATAATGGGCATTGTGACAGATTTACTCACTTGGGTTGAAAATAATAAATACATTCTGGTGTCCTTTGAAATAATTACAGATCTCCACCCTTGGCTTCACATCAACAGCTGTCTGGAAAATGAAAAATGGTTGAATAAACCTAACTGAAACCTCTAAAATGCACAACTATTACTAAATTGTTGTTAATTTCCTGAAGATACAGCAAGAAATTGTAAATATAAAGAGCAACTGTAGATGTAAGCAGTAGTTTATATACCTAATATCCATCTCCAATGAGCAACAGAAATGACTACATTAAGCAAATGTAGAACAAGGAGAGAAATGTAGCCTGACACTGGGTGCTATGTTAGAAAGATGAAAAATTTAGTAGCACTGGAATTTTACCAAGCCAGAAGCTTCTACTAGCAAGTGGGCTTTGCCTTCCACCATTCCTGAGCTATATTTTAATGATTACTTAGTTGTAAACTCAGCCCATTTTTGAGGAACACCAGTTCAGAGGGGAAGTATTCTCTGAAGCCATCACCACGCCATGTTTATAGGAGCCAGTCCCATAACTCCCTTGAATTAGACAAAAATCAAAAGAGTAAGCGAAGGCAAATCCTAATCCCACAAAAACTTAAGCATATGTATCCAACTTCCTATATGCCACTGCATCTCCTAAGTAGCCATCGCCATCACTGATGGTGTGTGGAAAAATATGTACTTAATACACTGAAGAGTCTGCACTGGGTCTCAGATGCTGTCAGCCATCTCACGAATTCCCACCTCTCCAGCCGAGAGAGAAACAGAGATACAGGGAATTGCACCGTGGAGGGCACAAGAAAATGCAGGATGCAAGAGCAGCACGTGGAACTGGCATCCTGCAATCCAAATGCTGAAATACTTTGTGAGTGCCTGGCTTCCAAAGGTTCATTCATGTACTGCATCTTCCAGATAAGAGGGTTTTTTGCTCCTTAGAGATGATTACAACATTGCAGTGTCACTCTGCTCTATGCAGTGATCTGGCTCAAGAGCTGTGGCTTTAATATAGTTTGTCTAAACCATTATTTACTATGCTATTGCATGAACAACAAATTATGTCAGAATACATTACTTAATCATGAACTCATCAGGGATAAAGATTAAAATGAAGCAGGCTGAACTTCTCCAAAGAAATCCTTCTTGAGCTAGCTTCCAGAGTAGCAATGAAGAAATACGTGCTGTTTTAGTGGTGAACATGAATTCTCCTGGAAGATGCCAAGTTGAGGCAAATCCCTTCACCAGTTTGACATAACAGGTATTAAGCTGCTATGTTAATTAACACACACATCGGACGCTTTGCATTTCTGGCTCAAAATTGTACGTTTGTACGTATGTACATCATAAGAATAGGGTCATCTGTGACTCACTGCTTTTAAATCATCACTGCTCAGTTTCTAAAGTTGACTTGAATTACAACTTTGATGATAGAGCAGCTGATAGAGAACACAGTTACAACTGCAGCTCATTTCTGTGTAAGCTCCTGAGACATAGCAAAGTTGCTTGTTAACAAGTTCCTTGGTAAACAGATGTCCCCAGGTTTGCAGCAGCAACCCCCCTATCTCAATTCAGAATGAGCTTAACATGTAACAGTGCAAACAAGACTGAGGATTCGGTACTATTTTAGGAAGTCTGATGCCTGCTCTCTGCCCTAGTCCAACACCAGCAGCTATTGTAGTAACACTGACATTTGATGGAAAACAGAGAGAATGGCAAGGGGGAAAGAAGGGCCATTTCTTATTCACTGAAAGCTGAAAGAAAGCAGAGTAATTTTTAAAACAGACTTCAGTGCTGTGAGCAAAAAAACACACCTCCAATTCCCAAACCTTGAGAAGAAAGCTTAACCACAAAATGGTATTTGGAAAGAGAATGAGACTGTATGTGGAGGAGAAAGAGGATTAGTTAAAAATGTACCTTTTTACTATATTGTACCTTTCATCTTAGAAAACTGTGATATTACAGCTAATGAAGGTAACAGTAGTTCCAACGTATTTTCTCGCTTTTCCTCTTTCTTCTGTCTTGTGTGAAAGGTTGTTTGGGACATATTTGTTTAATATTTTGTGCTTAGTTTTATTTTATGAGCAGAGATTAAGTGTGTACTGTGGGTCTGGATGACATGAGCCCTTATGAGATCTACAGCAATTGTTTAGAGACAGATTTTTAAAACTATTGAAATCCCTAAAGACAGTCACTAAAAGCCCTTGAAATCATGCGTGTTATTTGTAATTTTAGCTACAATCTTTCCAAAAGTATTTGGGAATTCAGGTCATACAACCAGAAAGCAAGGGCGGTTTAACTTCGCACAGATGACAAGGTTTCTACACTCTGCTGTATTCCTCCTCCTCCAGCACCACGATATGCACTCTTGACGAATCAGTTTCTGAACCACCATGCTGTACAGCATGATGCTGGAGCACCACAAGGAACTGTGGCTGTTTGTCACGCAGATGCTCATGAAGAAGAGGTGTTGCCAACCCAATCTGCATGTGCTCATCTCTGTTCCTTATTTGTCCTTCTGTAAAATGAGGCTAAACTAGCATTGTCCAACCTCACAAAAAAGACAATATGGTCTCTGATGACTACCTTAATAGGGACCATATGTATCATATACAAATAGTTGGCACCCAGTTTAGATGTCCAAAAAACTTCTCAAGTATATAACAACAATCCCTTTATTATTTGATTGATTGCCTTGCTAATGCTTAAATGAAGGCCACAGCAGCTGTATCTGTTTCTCATTCTCAATCCTGTTTGCTGTTCTGCTCAAACTGTAGGCAGCAGGTTAAACAAAGCAAAGAAA
>VYZW01002485.1:76359-109937 GCA_013401315.1 Balaeniceps rex | reverse complement strand
TATATATATATGCATGATCACAAAGCAGGCACACATCTAGGATGGCCTAATAGGCTGATTTTTGCGATGTTGCCCTTCAGAGGGAGGCTGTCAGGCTGTGCTGATGTTATTTGATATGTTGCTGCTGGTCAGGCTGATCCTCCGAAGCCAGCTGACATGTGCCTCCGTCGGAGCCCTGGCGCTGGGCTGGCTTTGAGCCTGCCCTGAGCGGCAGGGAGGCAGAGCTGCAGTGTTTGAGCTCTGGATTCTGGGGAGAACATCCTCTCTTTGGAAATTCTCTCAATGAGATTTAATAAAAGTATACCAGTCTTTTTCCTAGCTCTCAGATATTTTAGTTTGCTTCATCGCATCTATAAAATTATTATTTTTTAAAATTTTCTAGCTTTTATCCTTTTAAATTAGAGAGGCAGAAACATGCTAGGCTATTGCTCTGGCTATAATATATTTTTCAGTAGAATTTTTTTTTTTTTTTTGCAAAGGATATTTAGCATGTGCAAATGTGTTTATGTAGCTGTCCTCATCCGAAAACGCACTCATAACAAGGCAGTCCGTGCTGAGGACTCTGCGCTTCTCTTCTGAGTCAGCGGTGGCTGAGTGGGCGTGCAGGCCATATGCTCGATCAGAGTCGGTTTGAAATGAAATACTTCTGATAAAGAACCTATGGTATGTGATCTCCTCTAGTTTCAGGCAGGGGACTCTGGAATTCGTTCGCAGCCGTCTTTTCCTTCTGTCGCAGGGACCCTTGCGCTGTGAATGCCGTGTCCCCGTAAAGCCAAACCAGCTCCAGCTGGGGCCGTCTGATGGCTGTGGAAGGGCTGCTCCGGAGTTTTCTCATGTGCTCCCATCCTACCGTGGGATCCCTTTGCTTCCTTCTCAAAGCACTCTCGGTGCACACTGAGCTGTCTTAAGTGATGGGTCATGCTCAGGCCACCAGGCCAGCCCTTCTCTGTTGGTCTTCAAGAAGTATGGGTGTCTCGTGCAAAGCATGTGATAAAGAATGGAAACTGAAAGGATGGCGTATGTAGATAACTCTTGCCGAACAGGCTGGTGTGCTGGAAAGCCCTCCTGAAGGGCTTAGCGATTATCCAGGTCCATGGCTTGTTTTTATAAGTTATGTGCATCAGATCTCTTTGAACGTTCAGTTGTGTGTGGTGTAACTGTGGCTGCTTCCTGTTTTTCAGGAGACGACTTCTCATTGATACAGCAAGAAATATATATGGTTAAAGAATGCAAACATTGCAACATAGTCGCCTATTTTGGGAGCTATCTCAGGTAAACCCCACTTTTTATACCTGTATTTCTGCTGGTTCTTTCCTAAGACAATGCTCAGTCTGGTTTAGTACTTATATCCTCTCTCAGGGTTCTTCTCTAGGTTCAGTTCCATTTGGTTTCCAGTTAAAAAAAAAAAAAAGAAAAGTGACTAATGCTTTGTTTTCTCTGCTGGCCAAAAGGCTGGAATATTTTTATCACTAGGAACAGAAAGAAACTTTTCCCCTAGAGACTTGCAACATATCCAATCCTACTCACTTGCAGGGCAGATTTTAAACATTTGTCACTTCTAATATAAAACTAGCTCATTATTTGTCTAGAGCAGAATTGCTTTTAGATATTTTATTTAATGGTAGTCTTGTGTGCCGTGGAAGTATAGCCAGTGAGTTGTAAGAGCAAAACACTAAATCTGATCTGCTGGTAATAACATTTTTTTGTAATTCTGGTATAACAGATGCGACGTACTGAGAGGCAAAAACAAGGTGATGCCAGCTGGCTGCATCTTCAAGTGCACACGTTAAATATTATATAGAAGGCTGGGGAATATTTTCCATTTCTGTGGAACTCTGCCATTTATCAGTTGGCTCTCTGGGAATATATATCACCACTTTGCCTGTTTGGTCTTTTTCTATGAGGCTTCATCTTTAGATTTCTTGGAGGGCTGCATTTTTTAAGTAATCCGTACAGCCCAAATGGACTTCAACTGGGACAAAATGGCTAAATTTCTAAATCCCCAGTACCCTTTTTGGAGGCCACAAAGAGATGTTTAGATATAAATTAGGTCATTTCAATTTAACGCGCTAAACTCGCAGTTTCAATCTTATCTAATGTAATCTTGCTGATAGCAGATAAACCTCAGGTGTTTCTTCTGCACGTTCTTTATTGCAGCTAGGAGGTCAGAGATAAAGCAACACCTTTTGGGTCTGATAACGTTTAAAGACTTCTCAGTGACTTTGGCATAAAATTTTCATTTTGATAGGTGAGAATTTATATTGAGATTATTAATAACATGTACAACGTGTAACTGGTAGTCATGTATCCGAATGTATATTTTTAACATAGCGTGATCAAGACCAATAGAAAATCCTTCAAATAATCATTATTAACTCTGTTCTGTATACAGATCAATCAGCTTCTGATGCCTGTGTTTTAACTTTCTTTTGATAGCCGTGAGAAGCTGTGGATATGCATGGAATACTGCGGTGGGGGATCCCTCCAAGATATTTACCATGGTACTTTGAAACTTATTTTAACATTTGTACCTTTTGGAAGCTTTTTGTAAAGAAGAAAAATAAATAATAAGCAAATTGACGGGGAATGGTTGGTACTGGCCAGGCACTGCCCGTGTTTTTTCTTAGGGCATGAACAGTGTTTTTTAGCTGCAGTCAACAGATTGTGTTGAGAGCACTTCTCAAATATGGTGACCGTCATTTTGGGCTAATACCATGTCATTCTAGGGTGGAACATGCTTTATTTTTTAATCGTCACACTGTTTATTTTTCTCCCCGATGCTTGGGGGACTGACCCAAAGAGCTTGAGTTATTCCAGTGGAGAGCTCTTCAGTAGCTGCAGGTGCTGTACGCGGGGAGCTCGCCTGTGTCTTGGCTCCTCTCGGCCCCTGTCTCTGAATGCCATCTGCAAAAGCAGATTATCTGCTTTCTGAAGGGGTGGAAAAAAGAACTCTAAAAAAGTTCACATCCAGAAATCATGCTAATTGGATATGGAGACTGTACGTGGTGTGAGGAAGTAGTTTTTACTGGGAAATCTCTACATTTGATCTTCAGAGGGTAGAAATGACTTGTTATTCTTGCTCCTGTGCAGTACTGTACCACTCTTTTATTATTATTTTCCCCTCTGAGGTTTCATCTAGAGTTATTGATTCTCTAGAAGGATTTGTTGGAAAAGCAGTCTGGGGACTTGCTCAGCCTTTAAATGATAACATGGAGTTTTTGAATACCAGAGCTCTTTCTGCTTTATTTTTCAGCCAGTTAGTACAAATAGCTTTAAAACTATTCAAAGTCTCACAGGCCCCTAGTATAGAACATTGCCATTTCTAATATTAAAAAATTAGGAGAAGTCACTTCTATTGTTTTTACCTTCCTCAGAATACAGGATATTACTACAAAGTCACTTGTAAAATGATAATTAGATTTCTGTCAAAACAATTCTCTTCTCGCTGTGGGTATTGTCTCCTGTTATTGTGCTTTTTTTTTTTTTCCACAGAAAGCCTTTCTGTAAAACAAGCAAACAAACCCTTCTTTTCAGCTCAATATAAAATACAGTTCCTGTAAAATCGGTCTTTAACTTTTGCATGGAGATACCACTTTTTGGCTGCTTCACAACGTTATTTGTATTAATGTTGTATATTGTAGACTTACACACTTTTTAATCTTTGTTTTCAGTAACAGGACCTCTGTCAGAGTTACAAATTGCGTATGTGTGCAGAGAAACGTTACAGGTACTGTACTTCTGCAGGTATACGATAAAGCGTTTGCTCCATGTATAGAAAGTAGATACAGAAGATGATTTCAGGAATCGCTGCAGTACCATCACTTACGTTTGTAAGCATCGGGAACCTAGCTGAAGCCAATTAACCAGGGTTAATCTGTGAGTTTCCATACCGTAAATAAAAATTAGCAAGAAACTCCAGTAATGTAGTGCAAATATTTGCTTAAACTCATTGTCAGAGCAGTGCTGCTTCTGTGCTGTAATTTGCAAAGGAGTTTGCACAAGAGTAGACGTCTCTGTGGATCCCACTGCAGGACCAAAGTACTGAACCTCAGTCCTGCTCCTGTTTCTTCGGCATGCCTGTTGGTGTCAGGGAAACTGTGGAAGACAGATCCACGCAGGTTGTGACCACAGTGTTGTCTGGACTATTTTCATCCGTTGTTCTAACACAGTGATTCAGTGCAGCAGTTGTTTAGGACAAATTTTTGAATCTCGTTGCAGAAAACGGCTAATACCTAGTAAGTAAGGGTAAGTAGCTGAGTAATGGAGGAAAAAAAAAAGGCACATTTTAAACTGCCTGCTTGATCTGTGGCAGTAAATTCTAATGATTTGTACACAGTAACCAGATGACTAAAATTCTCTTTCATTTTGTGATTGCTAAGAACTGTAGAAATACAAGATAAGATGACCCAGGCAGCTTGTTTCTTAAAGGAACTTTTCTTTCCCTGCTCTGTGGATCCATGAATAATTACGTGAGAGAATCACGGGGGTGCAGACCTTCCCCTGAAGTGGTGGCTGAACCGGTCACTGCCAGAGGCAGGAGTGTAGACCCATGAACTAATCTGCTTGGCAGTTCTGTTCCTGATCTCTTCTTACTGCAGGGACTCGTATTGCTGGAAGGGCAGCTTAAAGGCTAAACACCTGCTTGGCAAACCCTTCAGGTCTTCAAAAATATAGTTAATTTTAGTAAAGGGAAAAGGTGATGTATCTTGAGGTTTGTTTTGAAAATACACGTTACACCATGACTGGTTTAAATGAGTCTTCACATGTATTGGCTGGAGCTGGGAGAGATGAGGAACAGAATCCAGCGTACCTCTTATCTGCAAATCTCAAATTTCTCCACGTTCAAATAAAATGCGTTGAGTAATTTAAATTTATTAAATGCGATTGGCTTTGTAGTATGTTAAAAAATGGCAAAATGACCCATTGTGTCTCTCTTATTTCCAGGGTCTTGCTTATTTGCATATGAAGGGCAAAATGCATAGAGATATAAAGGTAACTTGGAACATTGAGAAACTTATCTTAAACTTTCTAGTGCAGAAAAATATTCCTGACAAAGATTTTTAACTTTCTATTTATTATGTTTTAGGGTGCAAATATTCTACTAACAGACCATGGAGATGTCAAATTAGGTAAGTTGCCTGAATTTAATAATAAGACAGAAAGCAAATGGAAACGTTTTAATTTCATCAATACAAAGCTACAGTACCAGCTGGGATACTTTGATTTAGCAATTTGCCTTTTACTTTTGTCATTCCATTAAGACAAAAAAATAACCAGAATGTAGAGACCATGCCTCCCAAGAAGAATACTCAGCTTTTGCAAGGCTTTGTAGGAGAAGGACTTGGGGGTACTGGTGGAAGAAAAGCTGGACATGAGCCAGCAGTGTGCGCTTGCAGCCCAGAAGGCCAACCCTGTCCTGGGCTGCATCCCCAGCAGCGTGGCCAGCAGGTCGAGGGAGGGGATTCTGCCCCTCTGCTCTGCTCTGGGGAGACCTCACCTGGAGCCCTGCGTCCACCTCTGGAGCGCTCAGCACAAGAAGGACATGGAGCTGTTGGAGCGGGGCCAGAGGAGGCCGCAAAAATGCTCCGAGGGCTGGAGCCCCTCTGCTATGAGGCCAGGCTGAGAGAGTTGGGGCTGTTCAGCCTGGAGAAGAGAAGGCTGCGGGGAGACCTTAGTGCGGCCTTGCAGTGCTTCAAGGGGGCCTAGAGGAAAGATGGGGACAGGCTTTTTAGCAAGGCCTGTGGTGACAGGACAAGGGGGGATGGGTTTAAACTAAAGGAGGGCAGATTTAGGCTGGATAGAAGGAAGAAATGTTTTACGCTGAGGGTGGTGAAGCACTGGCACGGGTTGCCCAGAGAGGTGGTGGAGGCCCCATCCCTGGAAACATTCCAGGTCAGGTTGGACGGGGCTGTGAGCAACCTGATCTGGTTAAAGATGTCCCTGCTCACTGCAGGGGCGTTGGACCAGATGGCCTCTACAGGTCCCTTCCCACCCAAAGCATTCTATGATTCTGTGATTTGTTTTGTGTTGGACAGCACATGCACAGCAAAGATTGGGCTTGCTACAAATGATAAAGCATAATAGAGCAGATCTGTATTGTTGCAGTCAGGTTTATTAGATACTGTTCTCGGTGGCATAAACCTTTTGGTGTTACACTGTAGGATGTTCTTATTCTTATTTGGGGCAATAGTCGATGACAGAAAGTATGTATCCATGGGCTTGTGTACGTATGAGATGAGAAGTTTTGCATTCTATCAGCTAGTTACAGATAATTTCTTTTTTCAACCACCAAGCCTTGAAGCCTCCCAGGTTTCCCTGGAATTTGCCAGGTTGGGGTTACCTGGGTATCAACATGTTTGTTCCTAGCCAGAATGGCAGTTTTCCCTCAGAGCCTCCAAGGATCCACTGTGTGAGACAGCGTCTCCTGAGCCTGGCAGCCTGTGGAAGTGTGGGGTCTGATCCTGACTGTGCCTCTAGCCCAGCGTATGATGTTGGGCATTTCCACGCAGGTGGAGAAGAAGAAAGTCCTCCTTTGCAAGTGCTGAGGTCTACAGATGAAAACTCAGAAGAGATCTGTATTACTGGCTTCCTCCAGTGATGCTTTGCATTTAGCGCAGCACGAACAGGCTGAATCTCTTGTTATCTGAGTGTGCTGCCTTCAAAACCACAGAATCACAGAATCATTTGGTTGGAAAAGACCTTTAAGATCATTGAGTCCAACCGTACCTGTCCACTACTAAACCATGGCCCTGAGCGCCTCGTCTGCCTGGCTTTTAAATACCTCCAGGGATGGGGACTCCACCACTTCCCTGGGCAGCCTCTTCCAGTGCTTGACAACCCTCTCCGTGAAGAAGTTTTCCCTAATATCCCATCTAAACCTCCCCTGGCACAACTTGAGGCCATTGCCTCTCGTCCTATCGCTTGTTCCTTGGGAGAAGAGACCAACCCCCACCTCACCACAACCTCCTCTCAGGCAGTTGTAGAGGGCGAGAAGGTCTCCCCTCAGCCTCCTCTTCTCCAGGCTGAACAACCCCAGGTCCCTCAGCCGCTCCTCACAGCACTTGTGCTCCAGACCCTTCCCCAGCTTCGTTGCCCTTCTCTGGACACGCNCCAGCCACTCATCCCCAAGCCTGTAGCGCTGCATGGGGTTGTTGTGGCCCAAGGGCAGGACCCGGCACTTGGCCTTGTTGAACCTCGTGCAATTGGTCTCAGCCCATCGATCCAGCCTGTCCAGGTCCCCCTGCAGAGGGAGAGAGATTTAAAACCTTGAAACAGATAGGAGATTCCACTAACTGCATTAAACTTGGGTTACGTGCCGATACCTTCCTTTTGCCTGCAAAGGTAGTTAGATTTGCCCACAATTATCCTCCAGCTATCATACTACAAATGCAATAAAAATAAAAAGGCCTTTAAATGATTTTTGGCTCTGCAAGACCACCTGATTATCTGCAGCTCTGAGAGCAAGGGATTATTGTCCCCTAGACAGAGTCTCCAGAAATGAGAACAGATGGCCCCCCGCAGTTCCTCCATAAGTAACACAGAAATAGTAGCGTTTCCAAAGCATGATGCTATTTTTCCTCTTGAATATTAAATTGAGTATCCACTAAATTTTGTGAGGTTGCTTGGTTGCTGTATTGTGAGATGGAAAAATAGCTCGGAGAGGAGCAGAATCATGAGTGAGCTGTATGTAGAAACGAAACTTTTCAATTTGAAGTCACGTCAGTGAAGACATTAGCTGATCTTGTTATTAACCTTTAACTGTTGAAGCTTGGTGAATTTTTAATTTGGATGGAAACGTGATTGTTCCTTCGTAATCTAGAATAGAACAGAATCATTAAGGTTGGAAAAGACCTCTAAGATCATCCAGTCCAACCGTAATATGATACTTCCTAGAGTAGAATTGGGGTCTTTAAAATGAGATTTCTAAGTCTATGATAATTTTATTTTCCAGCTGACTTTGGTGTAGCAGCAAAAATAACAGCCACCATTGCGAAGAGGAAATCATTTATTGGTACCCCTTACTGGTAATAAACGACTTTGATTGCTATGATTGTATGCAAAGCTAAGTCTGTATTTATGCCAAGAATTGTAAAATACACACACTGAAGCATACACACATATTTTAAAATATATATATAGCAATTACCTACATTCCCTTTCTTCCAAGTAAAATGCCCAAAGGGTAAAAGTCTGGGAAGCACTGATTGTAGCTGATCTGTTGCTGTAACACAAGCTACCTGATGTTTGAGGCAGGATTGCCGTTTCTCACAAGTTTATTAATGCAGAACATTCTCCCCTTTTTCTGGATACCTCATTCAGTTTCTCAGTAGCTTCTTACACTTTTAGTGAATAAACTAAACAACGTCTTTTCGATTTCTGTGCAGAAAGAATTGTGAAGAAAAACAGATTTTAAACCTCCTTTTAATCATCTCTACTGATTAATGTCTGTACAAGACAGCATTTAATATGCAAATATACCATTGTAAATCTTGAGCTGGATTATGTATGCAAATTGAACTGCTGTTGGTTTCTGGCATTACTGGGATGCAGTGGAGATGCCTAGGGCAGTATTCTTGGTATAGACTGAACGCGTACAGCTTAATCCAGACAATGGCTTTTAATTGTCTGCCGCCCTCTTTATCCTGTTGGAGAAGGACAGAGGGCAGGAAGATTATCTGGTCGTTAAAGCATTTCACCAGGAATCATGAGGCTGGTTCTATTCCTAGCGCTGCTGTCCAGCCCATGACCTCGGGCAAAGCACGTCACCTCTGTGTGCTTCTCCGCTCCCCTAATGCCAGGTGAGGGGAGGGGGACATCAGGCTTTTCCCTGACCTATGTTCTCTGGGGGGGTTTCTGCTCTAGGGTTATGTGATGTGCTTTGTGCCTCCCTCGTGCGGGCACTGTTGAGAAGCGGCTGGTGCTCTCAATGAACAATGCCTTTGCTTTTAAAGGATGGCCCCAGAAGTTGCAGCGGTGGAAAAGAACGGTGGATATAACCAGCTCTGCGATATCTGGGCGGTTGGCATAACAGCGATTGAACTTGCAGAGCTTCAGCCGCCCATGTTTGATCTTCACCCGATGAGGTCTGCTGGCCGGGGAGCTTGCTTGTCTCCAGGACCCTCTTCTGTCCCAGCAGGGACTGTTACGATATCGTTTAACCTTCTCTGTAGCTCAGACCTAGAAACTCACGCTAGGATTCCCTCATCAAACATCTACTTTCTGCGTGAGCTGTGTCTGTTTTTAAGGCATCAGTCTGAAGCTAGAGACTTAAATTTAGAATTGAAGTTGTAACTGAAATTTTTAAATTTTTTTTGAAAAAACTTTGTAGTGTCATCAACAATCTGATTAAGAACAAGTACAGCTTTACTATCTAGTGATAGTAAATCACTAGGGAAGCTGTAGCCTTATGTTTAACAGGATTATGTATGGCGATAAAAAGATTTTATTTAAAGATAAGAAAATTAACAGCTTTACTGTGTCTGTCCTCTAACACAGTATAGGCTATAATCCAGTTTCACCAGTATGATTCTTACCATAAAGTATTAAAGTGTTTAGATATTGGAATGAAATTAATTTTTTTTTTACCATATAATAACATTATTCTTCCTTTACCTTTAGGGCTTTGTTTTTAATGTCAAAAAGTAATTTTCAACCGCCAAAGCTAAAGGAAAAAGCAAAATGGTAGGTTAAACTCTTTCCTTTGTTCAATATTTTGTAGATAATGTGAAAAAACTATTTGTCATTATTGAAGAAGGGAGGCGGTGAATAATAGCGTGTGCTAGTTTTAAACTTGGGAACCTGAGAGGTGATTTCACGTACAGGACGTTTCACTGAGAAACATCTAGTTGTTTTTTATAGGTGTCTGAAAGCAAACGAGAGGGTTAAGGTCCAGCAGCAGACATTTTCTGACATGACAGAAAACCTGCAGTGTGGGACAGGACAGCCCTACCTATCTAAATTGATCCCTGCCAGTGATCCAGAGGAAAATGAAATCTCCCTTCTTTGGTCCTCTTTGTATGTTCTAGGAAGAAATATTATTTTTATCCTTTCCCCCTAATTCCTATAATAGGGCATTTGCCACTGTCAACGGGACAGATGATCGTTTAATCCTGTCATGATTTCTTTAACCTTTGCTACCTTCCTAGTGCCTGGGGGATTTTGTACCTCACTTACGAACATTTTATTTATGAGACTCAGAACAATGCTGGTATGCAGGATTTTTTGCTCGTGATGCTGCTGTACAATCTTTTTACCTTGAGGTGTTTGGGTAGGCAGATGTGTGTTAGAGGAAGGGAGAAAACACTGCTAAGTGCGCGCTTCCTATATTGAAACTGCTCAGTGTAAGCCCGACCAACGCACTTTACTTCTCCAGTGCCACCTTCTCAGATGTCAAGACTAGGAGAGGAAATGTGTTTTGTAACATGATTTGAAAGCAAGCAGACTTGGGCTAATATTGTCCCCAGAAAGGCACACTAGCACAAATGCAATTGTGAGAAAACTGCTTGAAAAGTTGTAAGTCCAGTCATAACATCAAGTCATAATTTGGGTGTAAAAAGAGGCGATACGACAGTCACCTAAGTTGTTCTGAAAATAGCAACAAAGAATTTTAAAGAGTAAGTGGAGTCTCTGTCTAGAACTTTGTATTTCATTTTCCTGCCTGTAGCCAAGAACAGTGATATTTGTAGGTTTGCCTAGATTTTGAGGGTTTACTGGGTACACAATTCACAATTTTTATTTCTCATACCTAATTCTATAACAATTGAAACTGGAAGAAGTTGAAATAACACCATATGTGTTTGGTTTTTCTGTACCAAAACTTTTTCCATGCAAGTTCCATGAATCAAATGGTTTTTTTCCCATTTTGTTAACTTGGAAATGTAATTATTCAAACCTGAGATGAGGTAACTGGACGACATTGTAATTTAGCACATCCTTTTGTAATCTGTTTAGTAACTGTGTTAAAATCAAAAGTATCTTCTTGAAAAATTAAACATAAAACCTCCTTTTTCTTTAAGGTCATCAACATTCCATAATTTTGTCAAAATAGCACTTACAAAAAATCCAAAGAAGAGACCGACAGCAGACAGACTCCTTTCTGTAAGTGACTTGGAACATCTAGTGACATCAGTAAGAGATCTCTTGCTTCAAAGTGAGCAACAGATCAATAGGAAACCAAACTGGAACAATTTTCTTTCTCTGATCTTACAACAACGGGTGGTGAAATCTGAAGGAGAGAGACATTGGTCAACTGTAGGAAGTAGCAAGGTTGTGTTCAGTAGCAAGACTTTTATACAGTTTTTGGTAGGAACAATTACAGAAATTTGCTTCGTGTTCTGTCTTCAGCCTTGTCCTTTCTGCAAGTGGGTGTCTCAGCCTCTTCGATAGAGCTGTGTAGACGTTGACCCTTCCTGTCACCCAAATAGAAAACGGATGTATTTAGCAGTTCACGTTTCTATTTCTGCCTTCCTAAACTCGACTGAACTACTCATGTAAAAAATGAAGTTAAAGTGTAATTGTTTGTTTGACTCAGAGTTTAAATTCCAATTTACAAGTGGCCAAAAGTGTGGCGTTTCCACGCTTACAGAGGGGTTAGAAAGTTTAGCCATTGAGGAGTCATTAAAGAAATACTCAAGCCCCCAGAAAGCAGGCAAAATTCAGCAACATTCTGTGTTGGATGTTTATTAATGAAAGTTACATATCGTTTGCTTATTATAACTTGTTTTTTTCTGTGGTTCTAGCATAGCTTTGTAGGGCAGCCTGGTCTTTCCAGATCTTTAGCAGTTGAGCTGTTGGACAAAGTTAATAATCCTGACAACCATACACACTACAGTGAAGTTGATGATGATGATTTTGAGGTGAGAACATCTTTTATTTTCTGTCTTTAGGTAAAACTAAGGTTTAAATATCCTGCTTTGCTTTGGGAATGTAAGATTGCAGCTTGACAGGGGCACTGCCCCAACATTTTTAGAGCTCCATTTTTAGAGTTACCATGCAGGAGAAGCCAGGAAATGTTGCCACAGCGCTTGTCACGCTTATGCTGTGGGTGTATAGAAGGATCGTGTGCACGGGCTGTGCAAGGCTAGGACAAAGGCGGTGCACGTTGCAGTGTGTGACTGCAACAGCTACTCTTTCTCCTTGTTGATTTGGTTGTTGATTGAGATCCAACAGAAAGCCACGCGACTTTTCTCAGCTTTTCCGTTTGTAACCCTTGCAGCCTCACTCCATTATCCGCCATACAATTCGTTCTACAAACAGGAACATTAGGGCAGAAAGAACGGCGTCGGAGATAAACTGTAAGTTCCTGATGTGCTTTGCCCATTTTGTGGTGTTGGTTTGCTTCTACCGATGGAGGATGTTGGTGTCATTCTTTTGTTGTGTACTCTGGAAAGTCTCTTCTGCTGTTGGTGCATTTGAGAAACAAAACCAGAAGAAACAGCACATACACGTGAATCTTCAATAATATTCTTCCAAAGCCAAAATTAAAACTTGCATATTTTTCTGCTGTTTCATTCCATCTCGTTGCTGCATTGTAATGTTTATGTGGAAACCTTGCATGACCAGCATAGCCTTTGAGCTCTGTGATTTCTGTCAGACCATGCAGCCTTACTTAAAACAGCAAAAACATTAATAACGTGCAAACACCAAAAAATAAGAGTGAGTTGATAATTAGGAGGGCGTCTTTTCACTTGAGTGCATTGGGTGTCGCGGCGTGATGAGAAAATGCAGAAAAAAACGTAGCATTTTGTGTTTGTCTGCACATTGTTTCAAGTTCGTAAGTGAAACCTTTTCTTGACTCTGATGGAGCACTTGTGATTGCAATAGCTGCCCTGACCAGGGTGCATGTTAACATAATGCATTTTCTTATAATATAACCTTTTATTTTCTTTTAAAAATAATATTAATACACAACTCAGTTGGATCTAAGTTGAAATTCTAAGGGTAGAAACGATCTTTCTCCAGGCTTGGACAAATGTTCTTTGCAGTGTAAATTCTGTCTGCCCCTCTGCATCACGTACATCACACTTTTAGGAAGCTTGCTGTTAAAAAGCCTCGTTCTTCTCTTTCACATGCATTAAAAGTAACATGTGGTTATGTAGTTACGTTTTTGTGTGCTTTCATGTAATGACTTGGTATTTACTTTTGGTCTGTTTCTTTCTTGTGGGTTTCATATTTGCAAATTTAAGCATTTAGACAACGCTGATATTTAAGTGATGGTTGTATTTTATAGGCAAATTAAGTGTTGCGTATATAATATTTCGATCTGTTACAACATGTGTTTCGCTGTACTAAGCATTGAAAGGGCACTAGTATAATGTGTGTGTTAAATTTGAAAATGTAATGTTTTGCAGTTGATAAGCTGCAGTTTGAGCCCCCTCTAAGGAAAGAAACAGAAGCTCGGGATGAAATGGTAAGGACAAGTTTGGCTTTTCCTTCATTTATTGAAATGTCTTCATTGTTTTGTGGTTCAACTCTAAGAGATATGTCTCTGAAGTATAAAGTCATGAGAAGACCGCTCTTGGTCCCCAGACAATTGCCACATTTTTAAGAAAATGAATTGCCCTCCATGTTTTGCGTGGAGAGTCGCGCTCAGATGAAAAAACCGACATGTGCCTGTTAATTTGATAATGTTAGGAGGCTGTTCTGCATTTGAGCCCCTGATCTTCCCATCATCAGGGTTTATTTGCTGCTTGTTTCTTGGAAGGCCGCCAGCTCGCATGCAGCCGGTTTTGCCCCCTGTGAGCTGCTGCTGTTTGTTCCAGCCCTCAGCAGTTTACTGCAGATCAGCTAATTAACGTTCTTTGGGATTAGTATGTGCCTGTGTACACAAGGGCTCCATTTTTTAATAAGTGCTGTGAATGGCAACAGCTGCCGTTAATTTTGATTCGGAGACATCAGTGCTTGGCACTCCAGAAAAATCCCATTCCTGGTTTTTACAGCTGTACTCTGGTTCACCGGGTAGGTATGAGTGCAGCTTTTTTTGAATGTGACCGATTAGATCTGTACATGTTGTTACTGGTGAGGTCCCCTCAGTGCCAAGGCTAGTGACAGGAATGCTCCCAGCCTCTGCTGATGGCATCTCATATGAGTTTGGAGGTGGCTGCAGTATGTTCTCTTGCTGGAAGAGTGTCTTGGAAGCACCCTGAGTGGAAAATATGAGTTTTCACCACAAATTTTTGCTTTCATGTTACTTATTGCCACTTGATACTGGCGTTACACCATTTCCAGGTGCTGCTTTGAAGTCTGAGTCTACGAAGAAGATAGCTTTTCAATAGTTGCTTTATAATTAGATCGTAAAACATTATTTCACTTTGGAATTTTATTTTACTGCTTAGGGGTCATTCTGCAGGGCTTGGGAGTCTCCCAGGCCTCTTCATGTGCTGTAGATAAGGTGCTTCAGTTTGAGAGGGGGGGAAAAAAAATTAAAATTTCTGCATCTTCAGGTTGTGGCAGCTGGCACTGACTTTGCTTCGCATTGGAATCCTTTTGTTGACGGTGGAAGCAGCAAGTAAGTCCAGAGTTTAAAAACATCTTTTATTTCTGTGACTTAATATGAAAATACACTCTGAAAGAATAATTGAGCTATGGTGGAAAATCAAATCATAAGCCCTAATCCACTTGAATATTCATAAATTTAAAGGAGATTTTATCCAGTATGCAGTCCTCCTTCTGCAGTTGGTTGGTCATTCTCTTGGGGAATGGGTTTTAATCTCTTTTAACCGCGAACGGTAGTTTGTTTTAAATTTGTTGTAGCTCCCCAGTTGTAGATGGAAAGCGAAGTGCAAATGTATGGCCAGCACACTGAAATAACACAGCCAGAGTCAATTTTCTGAAGCAAAGCTGGTAACCTTGCAAGGGCTGAGTTCAGGATCCTGCGCTGGCCTTGCACTTCTCTTCTGAGCCGCGGCTGTGGCTGTGACATCCTGTGGCAAAGCATGTTCGCAGCCCTGAAACACGAAAGGGAAGGAGAAACCAGTTCTGAAGATTCAGTTTTGCCAAGTTCAGCACGATGGCACGACTGCTTCTGCTGTGGGTGTCTGATCAGTGTAATCTATAACACGGTCATGTAGTGTTCTGGAGTGAAATGTTTAGGCAAAGGTATGCTATAACTGATTTCCCCTGGGACAAAGCAGGCCTGAAGTAAGGGAGCACAACTCTGTCCGAGTTGGGACTGAATTCATTAGATTCCTTTTGCTGCAAAATACTGGATTCTGCCTTTAGAGGCAATCTTTGAATTTGCAGTGGAATATGGAACTTCAGTAATACTGACTGATGCACATAAGAAGGGAAAGATGGTATTTCGGTTGCAATGATTGCTCAGCTAAAAGAGCCTGTTTCCCATCTTTATTTGGAACTGAGTAGCAGACAGTGAATTTCTTTGGCTTTTTCGCAGATAAAGTCTTGCATAAGCTGTCAGCTGACATTACAGCCCCCTGGAAAGCTGGCCGTGTCACGGAGATTGCCAGTGTTTGGGTCTTTTTAAGTTCAACCTATTTTTCTGTTCTCACTCTCATTGTAGTAGAAGTTTGGGGTGGCTCTCTAGGCCTTGCCTTCCCCTGTCCAGCAATGACAGCGACGGCTTTCCTTCCTCTCTGGGTTTGTTTGTGTGACCCTGCTGAGCTGCAGATTGAAAGCCCTTCGCGTGAGTTCTGGCTTTTCTGCAGACAGCTGGAATCTGCGGGGTCGAGGAGGAGGGAGGGAGGGAAGCTCCTCCCGGCAAAGTGACTTAGTGATTTGATTCTGTTTCTGTAGCATTATTAAGATTGTCTCTTCCAGGCTGTATTAAAAGCAGAATTAATATAGCTGTAGCAAACATTGCTAGGGCTATAAATCAGTAAATAGATAGAGATTTAGTATTGAAAGGAGGACAGGCATGAAGTTTCTGGCTGGTGAATCTGGGCTGCTTACTTGGAAACCACTTCCAGTTTAAAAAGATAAACAGGAAACGCATAGCTCCTCTGTCCCAGCAATTCTGAGTAATGCCAGGGATGCAGAGAGAGGATGTGTGCTGGGGGGTCCTTGCTTTTCATGCCCTTTGGCTTTTATCAGAGTGAATGGTGATGGATATCTTCAACTCGGGAATTACATGACTGGAAAAGGGAATACCAGAATGTGTACCTGATGATTGAACTTCTTGTTTTTTCTCATACTTACTGTAGCATTTTAAAATTACTTTTTGTAAAAGTTTCCGTATTAATGGAGGTGTTTTTTGTTGATGGTTGGACTTTTTAAAATTGTTTAATAGTTCCTGTTGGCAACCGTCTGCTGCTTTCCCTTCAGAAGTAACTTACAGGGAAATTTTACATTAATCCAAATTTGGCTGGGTTAGTTTTTGTACAATATGCTTCTGTTTTCCTGTTCGTTACCCCTGTGGTCATTCCTCAGTGGGTGATGTGGCGTGTTGTGGAACGTGGAAGGATGTGGGAGTTGGTGGGGTACGGGGCTGTCCGCTCTGCAGCCTGAAGGAGCTTAGACTTCACAACATCACACCAGCATACTAAGGAATGCTTTTTATTGGGTTTAGATTTATGGGTTAGATTTTTTGTAGATTTAATGCAGTTTAATTTTTTTTTTTTTTGAAGACACAGCTTGAAAATTGCCATTTTGCAAAATTTTGTCAGTTTTTGTTTGGTTTAGGATTATATTTTCAGTGCTGCTTTGATCCTCTGGTCACAATTTCTTTTTTGACCCTGGGGTAGCTTTGAAACAAAAATTCCCACTGTAATGGGAAACAGTCTGTGTCTTTAGTGTATAACGCTAAAGGAGGAAACTTCCCTTTGTAAAGGCTTTTCTCCATTTGTCTCCCAGTAACTTCCTCTGTTCTTATCTTTTTTTTTTTCCCCCCTTTCTTTTATACGATACTGTTATTAGGCATTTCAACAATATTTAAGATACCAGGTAGGGAAATGAAAGATGAGTTGATGGTATCGGGTATGGAAGAGAGCTTCAGTGATTATTGGGGGGTGAGGGGAAGGAAAGGAGAGGACTGTATGTACTAAATGAAAAAGTGCTTAATGCAGTGAGTAAGAGAGAAATACTTGTTTTCGAAAAGGGCTGGGAGATGCTTGTTATGAAACTAAATGACGTCACCGATCGGTTTAGTTGCACGTGTTGACCTTAGAGCAGAGCTCTTAATTTTATAAACATTTCACCTAGGGGACTGCTTACAAAATTTGGCGATGGGAGTGAAGATGTTGAAGAGTGAGTGGACCTCCTTCACGTACAGTTGTGTTTACTCCGTGCGGCTCTCGCTAAAGCAGGCAGTGTTCTGGCAAAACCTCTTTCCTTAAAATGCTGCAGGCAGCTTCGCCACTCCTAAATAAGTGAGGGCTGGCTGCGCTCAAAGGTCTAACGCACGCTTGACTGTTCATCTGATCGTCAGGAGAATGTCTGCAAAGCAATGCCTTCTTCCCTCGCTCTCCTTCCTGAGGTCATCTTAGGGTGCATATGGAAGTGCCTAATACTTTAAAGCAGGTTTTGTGTTGATTAATCCATCAGTCATGAGCCAGGCCCTGTAGTGACAGGATGTGCAGGTATTCCTGCAGAGCTCTGGTGGGGTGTGTGCAGCTCCTCTGGTGCCCAAACGTTTGTCTGATCCACAGTGAAAGCTGCAAACTGCACCGAGCTAGTCCCTGAACGTATATTTATTTGCTAATTTCAAATGCCCGTCACCACAGAATGCTCTATAACACTGGCATTTATGAAAGAACATGAGTTTATCAAACAACACTACTTCTAACAAGATTAACGTGCTTTTTTCCCACTCTTGGACTTCTAGTTTAACCCTGTTCATGCAAAGCTGTGATGCTTCTTTTCTATGCATCTAGCTCGTCTTATTTACAGTCTGTGTTCTCAAGTAATTATGTTGTTGGTTTAACTAAGAGGACTACTGCACCTTTTCATTGTAGATCAACACTAAAGCGAGCAGGGCCACCTCCGCTACCTCCTAAGGTAAGAGATGGTGGGTTTTAAGAATTTTAGGAGGCAAACCCCACTTGCACAGCCGCTGCAGCGCTTCCTTCTGGTGCTCTCAGTAGGTTATAAATTCTGTTAAATACCATTTGCTGGTATTTATTACAAGGAGCAATGGTTTTAAACTAAAGGAGGGCAGATTTAGGCTGGATATAAGGAAGGAATTTTTTACGCTGAGGGTGGTGAAGCACTGGCACAGGTTGCCCAGAGAGGTGGTGGAGGCCCCATCCCTGGAAACATTCCAGGTGAGGTTGGCTGGGGCTCTGAGCAACCTGATCTGGTTAAAGATGTCCCTGCTCACTGCAGGGGGGTTGGACCAGATGGCCTCTACAGGTCCCTTCCCACCCAAAGCATTCTATGATTTGCTAGCAGACTTTGTGCAGCTTCATATTTTATGCTGACTTGCAGTCTGCACAGTCTCGACCTCTGGGGACTCCAGGCCTTGTACGCTGCCCAAGACAAAGTGACTTGTAGGTATTTTCTCCCTAAAGAGAGCATGCTGCGTGGGATGTCCTCTTGTTCAGCATTCTGCCTGCTGCTGTGATTTTCCATCAGAGAAGGAATACCTCTTAGATTATTCTGCTGTCAAATGTCTTTTTTCAAAGGCTGATATTTTTTTTATGTAGAAGCAGTCTGACTTGAATTCAGCTTGTCTGAAGTTTATGCTTCCAGGTGCCATTTCCCAGATAACCTTCACCTCTTTGGTTTGTTGCAGCCGAGAATAAACAGTTATCCTGAGGAAAACCTTCCAGATGATGAGAAATGCCAGACAATAAAACATTTCCCGGACTCACAGAACAGAGCCCCACCAGCTCACAGGAGACAAAGTATCCCTGTTTGTGGGCCTCAGACTGATTCTTCCCCCATTGGTATGACCAGCAGCATCAGTAGCCCTGGATTGCTCACAGCTAGATACAGCGACTTAGGTAAATGCGTTACATTTCCAAAAGGTGACTTGCATCCTGTAAAAGGAAATCAGTTCTAGTCAGCTATTTTCAGTAGATAATTTTTTTAATACAAGCTGATCACGAGGTGCAGTTCTCCTTTTTACATGTGTGCTGGTTCTTATTAGAAGGGGAGGTTTAGGTTATTAGGAAAAATTTCTTCACAGAAAGGGTTTATCAAGCACTGGAACAGGCTGCCCAGGGAAGTGGTGGAGTCCCCATCCCTGGAGGTATTTAAAAGACAGGTAGATGTGGCACTTAGGGACATGGTTTAGTGGTGGACTTGGCAGTGCTAGGTTAACGGTTGGACTTGATGATCTTAAAGGTCTTTTCCAACCTAAATGATTCTGTGATTAGAGCCATGATCCATGGTGGAAATGTTCTTCCCAAAACAAGGACACTCAGCCAGTCAATACCATTCCTGTGTTGCCTCCAGAAATAGCAGAAAAACAACGAATGTGCAGGGAGGATCATCTGCGAGGACCTTGCCACAGGTTTATTCTCAGCTGTGTGTGGCCCGGGGACTGTTTGGATAACGGAAAGCCTTCATTACTGTGTAGCTTCGCACGCAGAAGAGTGGCCAGCTGTCCTTGGAAGGGTTCAGCTATCTGAGATGTGTATATGGAAGTTTCAGCGCTCACTTCTCCACTCCTACTGGACACAGGGGAGAAGAGAGAATAGGGCAACAAAATATTTTCTATTTCACTGTGTCAAGTGAGCTACAAAATGTGTCTGGGCTTCTTCTCAGGAAATGGGGATGGCATGCTGAAACTCATTGAAGAAAATGCAGAAGGGTCTGGACAAATCCCTCAACTGCCACGTAAAAAAGAGAAAAGAGATTTTCCGGTAAGTACTGTGACTCCCAGTCTGATTTCACTGTCCTGTTAGCTAGCTAGTTTTATGTCAGTGCATGAAAGGTATTTAATGATCTTTCTTTCTTCCCACAGAAGCCAGCAATCAATGGTTTACCACCAACACCTAAGGTGCTGGTAAGAAATCTCATTTGCAGTAGGAGTTTTTGGAAGGCTGGTGTTGTGGCATCTCTCTAGTGTCGGAAGGTTTATGCTAGAATAAGCCACCAGCTCATCTGGGATGATTTCCTGCAGCTCATAGCTGGTTACTTCTCGTGTACTGAATCTGCAATATTTGTTTCCTTTTCTTAAAAAGCTTCCTTTCACCATCCAGTCTGGATGTGAAGGGTTGGAGACTTCACTGGCTCTGTGGGTTGTGATCTCCAGTGGCAGTCTCTGCTTAGTAAAGAGAAAAGGGGAGAGGTGGTAGTGATGCGAGAGGGTGTTATTACTTCAGTGTTTCCACTTGTTTTCCCTTCATGTGCCATCTGTATAAGCACTCAATATTCTTCCTACCCAGTAGGTACTTCAAATTGTTCATATCATTCTGGTCCCTCTTTGCATTTCTTAACGTATATGAAGTCTATGAAAAGGTTTGGAAGGCTGCATTGTAGCTTTTGGGGAAGATAAAAATGTTTTGCATCAAAGCACATTAGAGTAAGTTTGTGTCTGAAAAAAAGAGAGCAGCGGGGTGTACAGGTGTGTGCTAAGTGGCCAAGTGCCAGAAGATAAATGCTTTATACCGTAAACTTGTTTCCAGTTTCAGTTTTGGTGTCTTTCAGATGGGAGCGTGTTTTTCCAAAGTCTTTGATGGTTGTCCTTTGAAGATTAATTGTGCAACGTCATGGATACATCCAGATACCAAAGGTAGAGTTACTTTAGGTTTGTATTTTATACCTGCCTGTTGCCAAAGTGGTAACGAGCTTGTGAAATAATCAATTTCTCTTAAATTTTTTAGATCAGTACATTATCTTTGGCACGGAAGAAGGCATCTATACTTTGAATTTGAATGAACTTCATGAAGCAACAATGGAACAGGTGATTTTTGGTGTATTGAACACACAGAATAGATTTGGGGATATTATGAAGCAAGAAAGTTTTATATTAGAGGGGGTAGATGGGATGCCAGGCTTTGTGGCATAAACTGATTCACATCAAAGCAAGCAATAGAAGTCCTAAAATTAATAGTTCCCCTACCTACCTGAATTTTTTGTTGCTGCTTATGTAACATTGCTTTCAAAGGAGTTCTCTACTAAAACATCTTTCTTCTCCTTGGAGACAACAGATACCTGCCCTTTCTCTCTCCATTTTGTCTCCACTAGATGGCATGTTGCTTCTCCACTGGATGCTATCAAAGCCCTCAACCATTTAATTTAGCTGGCATTGTTATCACCAATAAATACGCGTTTGCTTCTGTTTTCTTGGGCTCTCTAACCCTTTCCAAAACCACTTCATGCAATCATGATATTGTTACATTTGCTTTTTTAGAATCAGCAGTAACAGAGTATTCTTGGAAGGGAAGTGTAGGCGGATGCTGTTTAGTGAGGTTTATACCTGTAGGTTTCTAAAGAAGTTCACAAAGGTACTTCGGGCCGCTAAAGAGCGTTAAATTCAGTCGAGGCACGGCACAGGTCCGAAAGTGGAGGTGGCAGGATGGGTGTATCTATGAGTAATAGTGAGAGAAAGCTGATTTCATAGAAAGGGTACTGCACAGAGATCTGCGCTTAAGAGAAGAAAGTCCTCTGCTTCTGGGAGCATCGTGCTAGGGGCCAAAACTCGAGAGGGGCAAAAGAAAAGGGGAAGCAGTTCAGCAAGGTCATGTTGGGGGGTAGTTTGGCACAGACAAAAGCAAGAGAAGATTATAAAGGGCGTGATGGTGAGAATTGGGAATTTGAATTCAATACAATTAGAAGATCCTTTCAAGTTAAGAGAGCGGAGGGTGCACCTGAATGCGATAGGATAGAGTTGAATATGAAGTTGCTTACCTTTTTGTAGCCTCAATAGACATGGGGAACAACTACTTACTTTTATAATAAATTTCTAAAAATTGTGGTGGCAGCTGTTGGAGACCTTCTTACCTCAATTCTCTCTTTACTCTGTTAGTCAAAGCAGTCTCTTTCCTTGTACTTTTTCCTGAATTATTTCATGTAACAGTCTTCTCTGGACTCTCCCACGTGCTTTTTTTATCCTACTGAAAGGTTACATATGCCAGTGGTAGGCAGAGAGAACTTAGTAGTGTGTACTTATGACATTCAGTGCATCCCAAAACAAGAGTTTCCTTTTCTGTGAGAGCACCCTCAGTTTGGAGAGGTCAGGTGTGATCCACTACAAACCCCAGAGGCTTTACAACGGTGCTTCTGCAGTACCACTTGCTTCCTTATTTGTGTTTGTTCATTTCATGATTTCTCCCCACCAAGTGAACATTTTTAACTGTTTCTCCAACTTCTAGTTCTGATCGCATCTTCCAAAGTGCTTGCTGTCTCTCCAAGGTTAATATCTCCCAATTTCAGAAGCACACTTTTATTCCATCGTTAGTTTTTCAGTGAAAATACTGAATAGAACCAGACCCAGAGAAGACACTATAGTGAAGACACTACAGAAGACACTATCTACAGGCTGCTTTTTCATTCTGTTAAATGGCAAATTGCTGATAGATATTCTGCTTTTATGTCCAACCAGTTGTATATTTTCTTTCTGCAATTTCTTCTACCCCGTATTTTCTTACTTTGCACGTGGAAATGGCAAGGACCTTCACATTTGTTTCACATCTTACTGTTTCACTGCCCCGAGCAGGGCAGTTATTCTGTTAAAGGAGGAAATTCAGATGTTCAAATACAGCCTGTTCTGCACAAGTCTGCACTAGCTGCTCTTGTTATCGCTTGGTAATTAAAAAGTATGTGGCTTATTCCTGTGCTGCTCTGGATATTCAGTCAGTCAGACTATTTTGCAATTCCCACCGCCCTTTTTATTTGGCATAGGTACTGTGTTTGTCCTTCTTGAGGTCCTTGTTCATCCTCCATCAGTTCTTGAGGATAATCATTACTGAGACCTTGGGGTTTGAGCCAGTTCTTAAGTACTGTGAAGTAAACTTTATTGGGACCTGCTGACATGAGTATATCTAATTGAAATAGTGTGTAATGTGTTCTTTTTCTGCTTCTAGCACAGGTTTCTACCCCAGTGCTACTAACTGTGTTAATCATGTAGTCTTTCTTTCCTGTCAAGCAATGGGCCAAGCCTTTTGTTTTCCCAATTACCATGTTTAATGACTTCTCTTATGTTGGTAATTTGATTTGCATCTTAACCTTTCTGAGGTTTCTTCCTTCAGGCTTATCTTGTGATTGCCTCTTTGTCCTTAGCGTGTTCTTGTTTCCGTTTTCTGTATTATGTATCGTGGTACTTAAGGCATAGGGGGGGAATAAGAAATATTTACCCATCTTGGGGTGGCTTGGAGAAGGTTCATAGGGCACAATTATTCCCTTTCTCTTCCAGTGGAGCCATTAAATGAAACTAGTGGAGCCAAATTAAAAACAAACAGTGGGTGACTGGCCTGGGACTTTTTGCTATGGGGAGTTGCAAGTGCTAGGAGTTACCCGAGTTCGGAGGGGAGACTGGACAAATTTATGGAGGATAAATCCATTGAAGCCCACTAAATGCATATAAAGCCCTATCTGATTGAGCCGGTTTCTGAGCTGAAGAACTTGGTGCCGGGCAGAGTATTAGGTGCAGTATTGTATAAACTTTTTCCATGTTTTCACCATTTTCAGGAGAAGTTATGTCACTTTATGGTGACTGTTGGGAACAGATGTTAGGTGAGATGGGCATTTGCATGAACCAGTGCAACCATTCTTTTGCAGAGCCTTCATTCAAGCGTCTTCTGCTGTGTTTTGCAACAACTTCCCTCAGTGAACCAGTCTGCTGTTGTCTTTTTTTAATAGTCTCCTTTAGAAACAGCTTAATGCTTTGAACTCCTCTTTTTTTTTTTATTGGAAGTTTCTTCTTGAGGGAGGACCTTACCTATGAATATTGTTCAATAAATTTAGTCTTTTTTTTTTTTAAACAAAATCTTTGTCCTTATTCTGTTGTCCTTATTCCTTCTTTTTTTGAGACTCCTGAATGCTGTCATTTGCCATCATTTTTATCAAAATTCCCTTCAGGTTGTCAAGAGGTTCTTCTTAACTTTAAAATCTTCTCAAATCTAGACTAGGTGCCCCATGAGTAACTTCTTCCCATCTGAAACAAAAATAAGTCCCAATGCCTTCCATGAGCTGTTTACAAAGCAGCGTGCTAACACAAATAGCCAGGCAGGTAAATCCCACAAAATTCAGGATTTTGTGGTAATTCAAGTTGCTTAGAAAATACTAATACCTTTTCCCCCCCTGTTCTGACTTTCGTAGGGTTTAGTGGGTTTCTGTAATAATGTTATCTTTCTTTCTCTGGCTGTTATTCTTGAGCAAGCTATGTCTTTCTATATGATATTCCAGTCTTGCCAGTTGTCCCACTTTGGCTCTGTGCTGCTAATTAAAAAATAAAAAAAAATTGAATTTTGAAAGTTTCAGGGATAGAAGAGGGAAGGAATGAAAACTATTTCAGACAGAGAAAAGAGCTACGCAAGTGTCCAAAGAGTGAATTAAAGGGGAAACTGTAGTTGCAGCTGGGACTTTCTCTGGTGTGGATCCCTGCAGGAATGGTGGCAGAGGTGGAGCAGGCAGAGGAAACCATGGTTGGAAATTCCTGTCTGTTTCTATTAATGGAAATATTTTCTTTCTTCAGTTGTTTCCCCGAAAGTGCACCTGGCTGTATGTTATCAATAACACCTTAATGTCCTTGTCAGGTATGTATAAATAGAAGGCAAATTAATAACATTTATAAATAAAGAGAAACATTTAAAGTCATAATTCAGTACAATGTATTTTGATTGTACTGAAGTAGAAAACTGTACATTGTTTCTTGTGTTTGTCTAGGAAGCTTTGCTTCAAGAATGTTTTAATGTGAAAGACTTGCAGAGGTAAAACTGGACGTTTACAAATAGTAGAGCCAGTTACCTGCAGTGTCCCACCATATTTTTGTTATTTATTTTTAGTTAGTTTGGAAAAGCTCAGCACTTGGTATTTGTCATACAAGAGTTGCCTCTGCCAAGGCTGCAATTTGAAAGTGCCTGAAGAATCTAAAGTGTCCTCTTCTTTGGTCCCTGAGCTAGGAGAGTCACACTAAGGATGGCTTTCATGTGTCAGAGCAAAACTGGGAGAGGATTAACATAGGTGCATTATCAAAAGATAGATGCAGTGTTTGATCATTCTCAGTGTATTGTGGCCTGGCAGCAATTTTGGCATGAACGAGATCCAGAAAATAAATCCACCCTAAAGCAAAACCAGTCTCAATTTAAAGGAGAATGAGGTGGCTGTGAAATACTACTAATCCAGCCGATTGATTCTTGAAAAAAATGTATTTTTCAGCAGTTGTCCTGGAATAGGACATTCTAGACAGGAAACAGAGGCACTGTGGCATGCAGACTAATTGTAGGACTCTGCTTTTAAACATGCAGGATTTTGCGTAACACCGCTTTTGTTGATTTATAGATAAAAAAGATGTCCTGATATAATTAATTGTTGGCGTATAATTACAGCCTTCTAAAAATGCGTACGTAAAACTAAGAGCTGCTTTAGCGTTACTGAAATGAACTTTGAGTTGAATGCTGTGTCTTCTCTATATGCGTTATTATTGTTGTCTTGTTTTATTTTTCTTCATAACTGGACTTGAAATATCTGACACACGTGCTCCGTTTCTCTAGAAGGTAATTTTCTATACATACATTTTTCTAAAATGTGCAGTTCTCTGCTGGAGGCATGGGTGTGATATCAATTGTGCTTTTCTCTCTTACAGGGAAAACATTCCAGCTCTACTCCCATAATTTAATAGCTTTGTTTGAACAAGCCAAAAAAACAGGATTAGCTGCTCATATTCAAACCCATAGGTTTCCTGACAAAATATTACCAAGGTACAAATCTTTCATTTATGGACAATTATTAACAAGTGAAAATTCCCATAAATACCGTTTGTGCTGCTGAATTGGTAGCCTGAAGGGCCTTTGGCATCTCTCCCTGATGGCTTTTTTCATAATTGTTATTCCAGGAAGTTTGCCTTAACAACAAAGATCCCCGATACAAAAGGATGCCACAAATGCTGTATAGGTGAGTAGGCGTTCAGTTTTGCAATTTTTTTCCTGGCTTTTGTCGTTGGGCATGGCATGTCTTAAATTCATTTCTTTTTAATAAACTTACTGTTAGTTCATTGTTCAGAAAACAGTACCGCTACATTATTTCTTAATGCTGTGCCTAACTGGTGCTTAGCTTTCCTTTTAATTAATGTGGGGCTCTCTATGCTCTTCAGAGGAAAAGCATTTTTCTTATCAGCTCTTAACCTAGAAATGTTGCTGTCTAGAGCAAGATCCAAAGGGAAACCCTGGAGAATGCCAGCAGCACGCAGCTGACGGGTGTTGCACACTCTGTTTGACAGCTGTTGAAGCTCTCGGTGAATAAGTCGATGTTTGGGATCACTGGCTTCAGGCTGCCACCCGAGCCAACTAGTTACTGTGACCGGCAGGCTGCCTGCGGGCGTAACGCTTGTGACAGGATCCCAGACTTGTTGCACCATGCACAAATACCCTTTCTGCTTTGTCAGTTTGGCTCAAGCTTTGACCTAGATCCAACTTTTAGCGATGCTAACTTGAAAAGAATATTTTCCACAAAGAAAAGGCTGGACGTGAATAAAAATTATGTCAGCCTGGGGAGGAGCAAAGCCATCGGTCAAGTTCTAAGTGCCCAGAAAAGAGTTAAAGCTTGTGGAGTTACAGATTTGTCTTTGGCTTCACTGACTTTCAGAAAGCCTTGGGTTTTCTACAGAATACGTGTTCTTTTGAAAACTGGTCCTAGTGCTGTGTGAAACTGTACCTTTACACTGTTAAAAATGCTTAAGCAGAGTATGAAGTACCTAGTTTCAAACTTGGATATCCTATTTAGCTCAGATAAAGTGTCTACAGTAGGCGTATTTACAAATGATTCCTGAAGTCATTCAGGAAACATTCCAGGTGAGGTTGGACGGGGCTGTGAGCAACCTGATCTGGTTAAAGATGTCCCTGCTCACTGCAGGGGGGTTGGACCAGATGGCCTCTACAGGTCCCTTCCAACCCAAAGCATTCCATGATTCTATGATTCTAAGTCAGGCCGGTCTTGTATCCAGCCGAGCTTAAAAAAACAAACCCCAAAGCCTTCATCATATTATTGCATTAGCTGTCAAAGCTCACAAGAACTTACGGGGTATCTTCATTGCTTGGGAATTTTTTTAATTTAAATTACAACTTGACCTGGACCTTTCACTCCCCCTGCTCACACAGCCCCAGGAAGATGGTGTTAGGGCTTTTCTGGCCACTCAGCATGTGGCCTCTTTACTGGGATGCAAAGAATGCTTGTGGTTATTAATTATAAGTATAATTGAAATTGTCTGGAATGTAGCACAATATTAATCACTGTGGATATTTGAATGGCAAGCCAGAAGGCCATTAGCAGCGTGAAACTGATATTATTTTTTAAATTATTTGTAAAGATAGCTGCAGGGTTTTTTCCCAAGTATGCATTGAACTTCCTGGACTTAAAATGTTTCTGGTTTTGTTTTTTTTTTCCCCTGTTTTTTTTTGTTTGTTTATTTTATATAGTACGAAATCCATACACAGGACATAAATACCTGTGTGGTGCGTTGCAGTCTGGAATTGTTCTACTACAGTGGTATGAGCCAATGCAGAAATTCATGTTAATAAAGGTAAGTATTTCACTTTAGTTTAGAACATTTAATCTCAATCATTATACATTTGTTGGAATAACCTTTCCAGAATTTGTAATGGAAAGTACATCCCAGGCTAGTTCCATTTGTGGGTTCTGAGCACTTGAAAATCTGGCTTGACACATTTTGACTAAGAAAATCTTGTGACTGAAGTCAGTCAAGTGTTGGATCAAGCCCAGTACTAGCAATAACAGACGAGCATATACCTCTGTGCAACAGCTCATGCTGTCTTAAAAAAGCACTCTTAGTAGCAGTGAAAAATTCTTCTATATCTTTTATACTTTGTGCATGTTATTTTAAGCTTCTATTTCCCAGGTAAAAGGAAACTGTACAAATGCCTTATTATGTTTTTTGCAGCACTTTGATTTTCCTTTGCCAAGCCCTTTGAATGTGTTTGAAATGCTAGTGATACCAGAGCAGGAGTACCCGATGGTCTGCGTAGCTATCAGTAAGGGTACTGAACCAAATCAGGTAGTTCAGTTTGAGACAATCAACTTGAACTCTGCTTCTTCGTGGTTTACAGAAATTGGTGCAGGTAAGACTGCTGGTCCGTCTTGCAGCCATTTTATTGTCTGGTAACTGTTGGATATCCCTTTCTCAGAAGTCATTTGGAAACCCTTTAGGCTAGGCAAAATGACGCAGCTTCTCTACCTAAAGCATATTGAAGCTGATCCCAGGTTCTTCTTGTGGTGACCTGCCAACTTCAGTATAAACTGTCTTTCTAAAAAGACTTCATTTTTAGACACGTCTTTTACTTCATAAATCTCTTTAAATAGTAACACAGACCCTGCTGATTGGGTTCTCATTTGTGGTTGCATACTTTTTCCTGGGGTCAGGCTTGCTCCTCTTTCCCCTTCTTTCCTGTGTAGAGACTCGTATAAATGCATTCTTGTCTGTCCTCCAGCCCTTGGGGGAGGCTCATCATCTTCAGCTGGCTATTAAGAAGATTTTGGTTTGTCTTCAAGAGCTAGTTGATATCTTGCAGATGCTTTTCTCTGCCGGCTCTGTTGGATATACTTTTCTACATTTAAATACTGCTTTTTAGCAGCTGTACCAAGAACTTCATTAATAGAAACCAGAAAAACTATTAAATCTAGCTTAATATCAGCACAATAGTCTTTCCAGATGTGGATTTATGGGAAAAGAACATTTTTTTTTTAGGAGCAAAGATTCCCTTGATGATTTCTTTTGTTCATTATCGTGCCTCTTCATGAAGGAAGCTGACTTGCTGTGCTGAACTGTAACATAAAATGTATTTTACGCCAATAAACAGTAGTGCTTTCATATTAAATACATGCTTTGAACTGATGGGTTTGTCCTTAGGCCCTGTACTCCTCTCAGAACATTCTGGGATCATATAGCCTTAAAAAAATTTAAAAGAGTTAACAAATATTGTAGATTGCAAAAGGTTCGTAACATACTGAAAAGGCTGTAGCAATTGGTGAGGGGTTGAGGGGAGGGGAGGCTGAGATCAGTCTTATGATGTGATATAAAAGAATCTGTTTTCTTTTTCACAAGGCAATCAGCAGTTAGATGCCATTCATGTAACACAGCTGGAAAGAGACACTGTCTTAGTCTGTCTGGACAGTAAGTAACATGTCTCTGTGGGGCAACTTATTACACCTTGTGCAAAGCTTCTTTTGCCACAGTTGTTGATTTTAACTCTACCATAAGTGAATTTTTCTCCCTCCATCACTAATCTGTGTTGTGATATTTCCTAACAGAGACAGTTCAGATAAGTGGTTTTTTCATTTTGACTCTTGTAAGATTCCATTTTCCCTCTTCATGCGTGCATCATTCTTGTTTCTTTTCAAAATGAAATGTCATGCAGCATTACAGATCAGAATTCAAATATATGCCAATCAGAAATTTTCAAAATTTACTTGGAAAAAGTGACATTTGCCTGTTGCGTATCCTAGCAGGACAAATAGCTAACACTCCACCATACACAGTAATTAGAACCATAACGCTTGTGCATCAGAGGTTAGTACCTCAATGGGAACTTTGCAATAACTTAGTCTACCTAAATTTCCAACCTTTATGTTGAATTCACATTTCTGCACTGTTTGTTATTTGCAGGAAGGCTCTTAGTAGAGTCTGAAAGCATACAAAGTGTGTAAGAAGGTTTTCTATACTTATTTTGAGAGAAGGATGCTCATGGATTCATTTTAGGCAAATACTGTAGATGTTAGGTTTGGGCATTTTTTTGTGCCTGAAAGATGAAATTAGTATTTCGTACTTAAAGATGTCAGTAATCCTTTTAAGGAGTGGGGTTTAATACTTGTTTTTCTGTTTTTCTTGAGAATTTGTCAAGATTGTGAATTTACAAGGGAAATTGAAGTCAAGCAAGAAATTGGCCTCCGAGCTGAGCTTTGATTTCTGCATTGAGTCAGTGGGTAAGTGATTTGCTTCTCTATTGTCTGTCAAGGACGAAGAACTCAGAGGGATGAGTGTTGAAGGGTTTTTAATAATATAGACTGGTCTAGTGCGCCCAGTGGGGCCTGACACTAAAAATTGCATGTGTCAGGATATTGTGAGCTGTCACCTTGTCTCCACTGACATGCTGAAGAAAGTAAGGCAGTTGCCAGATAGCGTGTCAAATCTGCGCGTTTCCATCTGGTGTCATTTCTGTTTTATAAGTAAGATGTATCATGATTTGGTTGACTAGTTTCTGTTCATTTCCATAGCACTGAGAAAAACCTTTGGGGAGGAAAAAATGTTTTAGTAATACATAAATTGGTGTTAGTCTTCCAAAAGCTAGAATTTTATTTAAGGTGAGATAGCACATCCATTTTTTAACAGTCAGGGTAACAGAATTTGAATCTAATTCTTAGAGGACAGGCTGCTGTCTTCAGACTACTAGAGGACAGCAGCCTTGCTTCCAAAACTTGAATTGTAATTGTCAAGCAAGTATTTCTGCTGTAGTAAGCTCTCAGAAGTATCTAATTAACATAAGTTTCATAATTCCATATCTCAGAAACTGAACTTCTTTCTGGAATCAAAATCAGTAAAGACACAACTTGTTTTTGTTAGCCGTTCTGTACAACTTGCATTTCTGGGTTCCTCAGGCATCTTCTCTTCAGAAGATTCTTGACATAGGTATTTTGTATTTCAACAGCAGCTGGTAAAGCAGTGCACGTTCTTCTATACAGCATCTCTATTTAGATATGTCAGACCTGTCCTGAAGGAAGATATTCTTAATCAAGCCTGTGATTCTTCCCTAAATTCTGACATGTTCTGATTAACCGCTGTACTTGTATCGTACAATATCTCCCGCTGATGCACACATAACGCGACTCGACCATTGCCTTTTCCTTGAACTCTGAAGGAATTCATAGACAGAAGCATTTGTCCCGAAGTCTTGCACTTACCAGCTGACATTGAATAATGCGAGTGGTTCTTTACACTCCAAGTGGTCTCTTAGGAATTCAGGGTATTAAACAACTCTTCATTCTCCAGTTGCAGGGTGGAGCGGGGAGTAGCAGGTGAAGATTAGTCTAAGGCTGTTGTGACAAACATTGCTCTTAGGATTCTGCTGAATGTCTTTGTTCTGTGTGTTTAGGACATGGCTAATACTGAGCAGATACAAAAAGGGACTGGAAGGAATAGTAAAGGAAAACAAGTAGGATTTAGGAAAATAAAACAGGTTTAAAATATGTTGCTGTAACGCTGCTTAAACAACATCAGGCTCTTCATCCATTATTCTCAACAGTCTGGTAATAAAATCATTCCGAGCTGGTAGCTTTCTGTGTTTTCTCTTTGGCCCTGAATGGAAGACTCCTCCCATTTTTCATACATCTATTTTGAAGTAAATATAATAACTCAAATGATCTGTAATTTCCAGCAACCCACAGTGTTTTGGTTGGCAGCGTGTTTATACACCTTCTCCAGAATCATTAGGAAAACAAAGATCCAGAGAATAGAAGTGAAAGGGAGAAAAGGAAAAACCAGAGATGCCTATCTTGTCCTGGCAAACAGGGAATGTCCGAGTGCTATGTTTTGAATTGCACTTTTAAAAGTAATGTGTGTCTCAGATCCAAATAGGAGTTTCAATCCAGTTTTTTCTACAGTGATTTTGGAGTCTGGTTCTTCTACCAGGAGTCCATGTCTCACCACGTAGTTTTTCCACATGCTTCCCATTATCAGTGCTGGTGAGAAACCCAGGTTTCTCTGGTTCAGATAAGCCATGCTCGGGTCTGATTTTGTGTTTCTCCTTTGCAGTGTGCCTTCAAGACAGCGTGCTGGCCTTCTGGAAACATGGCATGCAGGGCAAAAGCTTTAAGTCAGATGAAGTAAGTAATCTCCCAGTCTCTCCAGGTTTAATTTCTTCCTGTTCCTTATTTACCACTTGATCCTTTGGCCCCTCTAGCTGCTTCCATAGTGATAATGCTTGTGCTCCATGTTGTCATTGCTTCAGCTTGCTGGTTGCTTTCTCTGACTTGCCTGCGTATGTTGCTCTTGATAAAGCTCACACACATGCTTTAGCCAGCTCTGTTTCCAAGAGTATCAGTCAGAGACTCCTGAACTGGTTCTGCACAGAGCCAGTACAGATCTGGTGTAAGCAGCATTTTTGGGTTTCTTGGATCTTGGATGAGAAGCTCGAGTTGGCAGCATCCCTTTGTAAAAAACAAACAAACAAAAAAGAGACACACTTCTTTTTTTAAGTATCCCTTTAAAAAAGTGTCCTTTTTTCAAAAAGAACACTGTCCTGTTTGATGGCATCCTCTGTGAAAATGCAGGGAAAGCTAGTCAGTCTCTGCTGACAAAGATTTGATCAACATACTCCATCTGTGCCACCAAGTCATCTAGACTGGTAACACTCTACAATACAAAAATTATTTAAAGTAAGTTGTATTTTATGAAATTTAAAACTCTTTTTTGCTTAGCATCAATTTATCTGATTCAGTCTTGTAATTTGCACTAAATTGTATTTGAATTTTTGAGGAGACTGATCTTTTTTTTTTTTCCTTCCAACTCAGACCAGTAAATTTCATTTTGCCACTGAAATGGACCTTAAATGTCTCCGTTTTTCTACAGGTTACTCAAGAGATATCAGATGAAACCAGGGTTTTCCGGTTACTGGGATCAGACAGGTAATCACCTTGAAGAAACAGAAACCTTTTATTATATTTAAACCAGCTGTCTAGCTTCCAGCTGGAACTGGCTTCCAGCCCACCACAGATCTATCTGTAGGCAGTCCTGGGGGAGGCAGTAACACTGTTTCTGCCTGCAATGGCCAAAAGTTTAATTAGTGATTGCATCTGCGTCCAAAATTATTACTGAGAGCCCCTGTGACCTCCCCCACTTTCCACTGCAGAGATAGATGTGTGAACACAAACACCAGCGTATATAAATACAGCGTGAGTAGATAAGCCGCAGCAAGAGATGAGAGCTGCCTTTGGCATGTGGTAAGCAGGGTGCCCAGGGCACTGCTGGAAAAGCTTGCTTCCGGCTTGGATTTTCCTGGTGAACTGGTGAATTATCTTGGCAGCTAGTTACTTAAAAATAATCTTTGCTGCTCTGGACCTTGAGGTCTGGAAATAGCAGAGCAAACTAGATCACGTACAGGTTTTAATGCACAGCGGTCTAAATTCACCCATTACCCATAACATCCAGATGATTCCTTTCAGCTCCAGAGGCTGGGAAGAGGTGCGGCTGCCTCCAGGTTTGAAACCTTAGCGGAAGCTGCCCCAGTCTCCGGATTTGGACGTGTGTACTTGTGGTTTCTCAGGTCGCCTGAGTGCTAAATGTAGAAGTAGATAGTAATGAGTCAAGAAATCAGTTCTAATCCCTGATCTTCTGCTCCCTCATTTGGCCTTTGGGAAGTCTGGCTCTGACTCGCTTTCTGTAAGTAATCCATAATTTTGTGTCCGTACATTCTTGGATCCCCAGTCCAGAAAGAGAGTGAGAGCACGCTAGCTCTTCTGAAGAGGAGGGGTAGCCTATACAAGAAACAGCTGAAGTCTTTGCTTTGCACCTA